>JAAGKR010012640.1:0-15938 GCA_011419295.1 Clarias macrocephalus
GAACCATTTTTGTGTTCTGTATTGTAGCCACCGTGAAGATCCACTCATTCAAAGTGTGTGTCAGGAACCTGAAAGCACTGAACTGTAGAAGCAAAAACATAATGGAGCTTAATGACAGATGCGGTTCCTCACCTGCTTGTTCATGAAGATGTAGATGACGGGGTTGATGACGGTGCTGCTCTTGGCCAGGAGCGAGGGCACGATGCTAGCCTCGGCCGTCACCAGACCCGGCGCCCCGAACGTAGCCAGCAGCGCCATGATGCCATACGGGAGCCAGCAGAGCAGGTAGCACACCACCATGGTGACGACCATGAGCAGGACGTGGTGCTCCCGCTTTCGGACGGTGGAAGACTTCGAGCCGCTCACCTTCAGGACCAAACGGGAAAAAGACGGTGTGAATTCAGCAAGACTTAAAGTTCTGTACGGGTTTTTATCTGTCACCTCTCAATATTCAGTTTACGTGTATGTTGCAGAAATTATTTCATCGTCCCTCGTGCATGGGCAGAAAAATACCTGACGCCTCATTTCTGGGGTAATGAGGCACCACAGCACACTGCATTTCAATTATTTCCATTTCAAGTATAACTGTTTACGATAGCAGTTCGGCAACCGGGAAGGTTTCTGGTGTCAGTTAAATGTTGTCAAAATACATTTTCTCACCCCACTGACTCCCCCCCCCCCCCCCTCTCATAATCTCCTTCTTTTAACTAAAAATTATTTTTGGTTTTTTTTGTTTGTTTTTTTAATTACTATATAGGCTCAGGGTGGCACGGTGGTGTAGTGATTAGCGCTGTCGCCTTGCACCTCCAGGGTCCGGGTTCGATTTCCACCTCGGCGTCTGTGTGCGTGTTCTCCCTGTACTTGATGGGTTTCCCTCTGCGTACTCCGGTTTCCTCCCACAGTCCAAAAACATGCATTCGGCTAATTGCTCTTTCCAAATCGTCTGTAGTGTGTGAACGAGCGTGTGAAAGAGTGTGTGTGTGTGTGTGTGTGTGTGTGTGTGTGTGTGTGTGTGTGTGTTTTAATCATCACTGATATACTGTATACTGAATGAGTTTTAATTAACATTCACTTGGATGAAAAAGTTTAAGGAAAACCCCCAACACCAAGCGGCAAAAGTGCTGCAACGCTCCACACCATCAGCATCAAGTCTCGGACATGATATTTAACCAAAATATATACTGTATATTTGGAGATTTCACTTTTACTCTTTATCGGAGACATTGTTTAGCTCAATGACTGATTTGTGTTTTTACAGATAAAGTAATTAAAATCAGCCATAATGGTAAGATGCGAGTGTTTTACAGCAGAGTGCATAAAATTAACAGATTATCTGAGTAAAGCAGTTTAAATTTAGATGCACACATTATGATATCATTTTTGATAAATTTGTTTTTGCCAACATTATAAAAATAAAATAAAAGGCTGTGTATTCCTGTAACCTGACTCGACCTCTGGTCTTAAGGCATAGAGCTCTGTTTGAACATCTCCATCATCTCCACCATACAGTACAGTAAGTCCCCATCCTTCTGTTCAGTGTAATAAAATAGATCAGGGAGCCACGTGACGCGTCGAAATTCACAAAAAAAAAAAAAAAAAAGCCACTAAAGGAGCTGGAAATGATCACACTGTAAAGCATTAATCGTTTTAAGTTTCAAACTTTTCCCAAGGAGCAAAGAGATGAAATGACAGATACAGTATTACACGTTCATGTCATTCCGGTACTGTAGCTCCCTGACGAATCCAATCACTAGTGACTACAATCACTACAGCGGACCTGAGGATCAGGTGCAGGCAAAAGCTTTGAATGTCTCACATGTAAAAATTAAAATATTAAATCAGGGGAGATTTTCAAGCTCCAGTGACTCGATATCGTGAGAAGTACAGTCTGACAGCACGGCGTTTCACTGAATACATTTTGAAGATGAAATCATCAGCCTGAACTTTGCCTTAAACAAAACAAAAAAAAAAAAAAATACTATTATAAAGTTCAATCTGTTCATACAATAGCTGCACTAAATACTATGGAATATCCATGAGACAAGTTACCGTAGCTCTATTCATCACTTTCATGTTACTGACCCTGGTCCTGGTCAAGTCTTGCCACAGATTCTCAATTAGAATTAGGTCTGGACTTTGACTGGGTCATCCTAGCACATGATAAACCATCCCCTCTGTAGTTCTGGCTGTATCTTGAGGCTGTCGGATGTTGTCTCGCTGGAAGGTGCAACAACATGATGCTACCACCACCATGCACTGTGCTAGTTTTCCGCCACACATACGTAGCGTTTCGCATTTAGGCCAAAAAGTTCCATTTTGGCCACATCTGACCAGAGCACCTTTTTCCAAATGTTTGCTGCAAACAGGATTTATCATGGCTTTCTATCAACAATGGCTTTCTTCTTGCCGCTCTTCCATAAAGGCCAGATTTGTGGAGTGCACATCCTATAGTTGTCCTGTGGACAGATTCTCCCTCCAGTGCTGTGGATCTCTGCAGCTCTTCCAGAGTTACCATATGGTTACCTCTTGGCTGCTTCTCTGATTAATGCTTTACTTGGCCGGCCTTTTAGTTTAGGTGGACGTCCATGTCTTGGTAGGTTTTCCGATGACGGATTGAAGAGCGGCTCCGTGAGATTTTGTCTCAAAGCTTGGGATATTTTTTTATATACCCTAACCCTGCTTTAAGCTTTTCCATAACGTATCTGGTGTGTGTTCCTTGGGCTTCATGTTGCTGTTTGTTCACTAATGTTCTCCAACAAACCTCTGAGGGATTCACAGGACAGCTGGATTTATACTGAGATTAAATTATATTTTATCTATTTGGACTCAATTTACTAATTAGGTGACTCCTGAAGGCAACTGGTTCCACTGGAGTTTAGTTCGGGGTATCAGAGTAAAGGAGGCTGAATATAAATTCACGCTACACTTTTTATTTGTTTTAAAAAAAAAAGTTGGAAAACCATTCATCATTTTTCATCCAGCCATTTTGTAGATGAGGCAGTTTCCTCGTCACATCCATCAGCCATAAACACACATCCTGCAAAAATCCCAAAGCATGACGATGTACCAGTGAACGCAAACCAGGAAGGTCTTTGTGAAAGCAGCCTAGTGTGTAAGATTTTAATGATTTCATTATATTCATCATTCAGACAACAGAACGTCCTATAACACGTAAAATCCTATTCAAACTTTGTTCGCCGTCACCGTTCGGAAAGAGCAGAGTAAAAGCCACGAGGGACTCGAACACAGTAATCTCAGCTCCATCTGGCTCTCATTCAACTCTGTTTATTATTCATCACCGCAATGTGGCATCGGGTTAATAAATTATCAGGACGCTACATTCTAATGAGTCATTGCATGAGTTTTGGCAAACCTTCGTGACTGGTGTGGGTTGGACGCTCATAAACGTGGGTTTAAATCTTCCGCATGAGGTGTAAATGTTTCACAAATGGTCTGTTCGGCGGAATCAACCAACTGTCAAGCTACATTTCAGATTTATTAAACGTGCACGGCACTCTCGTGTGAAAGCGACTCGCAAATTACCACTTAATACATTTATATTCAGTTAGTCTGTGCAATGCCCCCAAAGCAGGCAAGTTCCCGTTGTTTATTTTTATTAATAACCATCTTTTTCATAATTCATAATTAAAAGCAAACTTACTGTATTATGCAAAACTAACCTTTTAGTCCATTTTAAAATTTAGATGGGTCTCAATATATATATTCCCCTACTGTGACCTCATTTAAGATGACGCCCCTCCCCCGGCTTGTTACTCTCCTCTGCTCTTTTAGTCTCAGGGGGCGTGGCTCAGCAGAAGCTCATTTACATACTGTAGACCAGGGGTTCTCAAACTTAACGCTCAAAGGTCCGGATCTGATTTCTATACAAGGTCAAAGTTCTGGGATTATTAGTGATAAGCCAATGACTTTTATTAAACTGCCCTTTAGTCTATAATAAATGTATATATTCAAGTTAATGACAGTCTGAAAGAAAAAAAAAATGTATGGAATAATGTCAATGTTTGACTGCAATCAGATGCATAAATCAAAGTACAGCTTACATTAAAGCAACTTACGTTTAAGTGACAGAAAGATTTAAAACACGGTACAAGTTAGTGCATAAGTAATGGCACTGTTTCCCCGCAAATTCTTGGAAGATGTTGGATAGTGATCCCTAAGTCTCGCCTACAGTACGCTTCGCAGACACGTGACACTAAATTAGTTTCATTATTTTTTTATTTTTGCGATGAAACACACTTTAGTTGCAGTATGCACGTGGTACAGTACACATCTCTCAATGCTTTCTCAAGGTTAATAGATTCCTGCAAAAATTCTTCTACAGCGCTTTTTCCTGTGTACAGGGTCAGGGGAGGCCTGGTGGTTATCCCGGGAGACTTTGGGAATAAGGCCTGGACAGGATGCCAATCCACTGCAGGGAACACACACACACACACACACACACACACACACACACACACACACACACACACACACACACAGACCCTGAGGCGGGAATCAAACCCTCAACCCTGGAGATGTCGCCGTGCCACCACCTGCAAAAAAACGTGTATACGTGACACCTTTGTGTATAATATCATACTACTTACGGACGCACCATCTCTTTATCAATCCTCCTGACGAGCCAGCTGGATGAAACTGATGATTCTGAAACTGCAGCATGAAAGCTGCTTATACTGTAGATTAGCACTGGATGGAGGATGGATTACCTCCAACAGCATCTGAGAGGTTTACAGAAGTTTTCTCATGATGTTCAGTTCCGGCCTCGGTAGAATCCGGGAACAGAACAGGACCAGGCGATTTCTGAGATAGGATGCCAAAGCTAGCTGCGTGGGATTGGCGATGTGCAACCCGCGGCTCAGGGGGTTTTATTTACATTTTATTCAGCAAGACAAATAATAACTGCAAGAGGAATTCCTTGAGGAGTGGGTGGAAGTGGGCTTAAAAACAGCCTGGACTGACTCCTACACTAAATGCAAAGTGATATCAGCGGCCCGGTCCGTGAAAGCAAAAGATCATTTATTTAAAAAAAAAAAAAAAAAAGCGAGAGAGAGAGAGAGAGAGAGAGAGAGAGAGAGAGAGAGAGATTACTTTGTGTAGCCTTGCACAGCTTTTTTTTTTTTAAGAATAACAAAATGCATAAAGTGCTTTTTATACTGTTTTGTTCCGTTTTAAAGATATGTACTGTCCAGTCTATACAACCCCTGCTGCAGATTATTGTCCGCTCACAGTGTGTACACTGTCAAACAGTATCAAAAGGTCAAATCTGTTCAGTTAAAACAATAAAACAGCCCGATGGTGAGCAAGCCTTGGCAAGCGGATGCAAATTCTGCTAAAGAAGTGCCTCAGCATCTCTTATACGGCTCCAATAAAAAGGCTAAATCCCCAAACTATCGCAAAGAAGAATAAAGCAAGGAAAGTCAAGGCTCGCAGAAATACGGCAGAAGTAATTCTAAAAGTAAGTTTCGCCTGATCCGGACCTAATTATACGTGGAAAAATAAATCCTTGGGCAAAAAAAAAAGGTGAAAGCAGCTTCTCCGCACAGAGATCAAGGTTTATAATCCCAGCAGGAGATGCAGGTAAGATTCATCAGGCTCTCAAACGGCGGCTGCCCGATATTTACGAGAGCCGCAAGTCATTATCCTGTCTCGCTGCTGGAGAAAAAAAAAAAAAAACCTTCTGCGTTCCGGTGCACCGTGAACAGAATGTCTCCGAATTAAATCTTCAATTCGGGACCAGGACGTGTGTGGCAAAGGCACAGCGAACGCGAAGCCTTGACGGATTAACACCGACATGTGTCGCTAATCTCGTAAACATTTCTGCCGGCCAGACTGCGAGCCACACGATCAGGTTCAGAATTAGCCAAAGATCCGATCACGCCTTCTCCAGGGAGAATCACAGCGGCAGGTATTAGATCAGGAGACGTGGATCTGGGATACATAACATGACCTTTAAACTGAAGCAGATTACAAAATCTTATCAGGGGGAAGTGAAGAGCAGTAAAAGCATTTGTAACCAGCCGTCTGCATGAGTATTTCTTGCTTTTGATAACTTACAAGTGTCTTTATATAAACACACACAAATACATAGATACAGTCTAAATAAAAGCACACACACACACACACACACACACACACACACACACATTATACTGTATATACCGTTGTTTCGATTGTTTTAAGTTATCAGCATTTTTTATTTCAAACTCATCTTAAAATGTATTTAAATCATCATTCTACCAATAATAATGACAAATTAAAAACAGGTATCGCTTTTATTTTGTTTATTAAACAATAAATAACTTAATATTTCAGTATTCAGATCCTTTGTTATGACTCTGTAATTGATGTCTGGCACATCCTGATTGACTTCATTGGACATAACTAGGAAAATCAGACACCTGTCCGTATAAGGTCTCGCGGGAGACGGGGAGTGAAAACAAATCCATGCGGTCGAGAGGATTATCTGTAGACACATGAGATATGACACAAATCTGGGGAAGGTTACAGGAAACTTTCTGAAACGCACTCAAGAGCTCTCAAGAGCATGACCTGAGGATGTCACTTACCCCCTTCACCAAAGTAAACCAGGTGCAAGTTCATTTCTGGCGCTAGTGCCGGTTCAAACCCAGTTTAATAGCCACCCTTTTAAGAACTGGCTTTGTTTTTCCATGGGCTAGAGCCTGTGTACATCTTTACTTTCCCAGCAATGCTAGTGACAAAGCTACTATCGGCAAAAAAATGCTAACGGCAAAAAAACAACGGCAGCGGTGCTGACAATCCCACCCCCCTGTCTGGTTCGAAATTAGCTCCGAAACCGCCTCGGTGGAAAAGTGGCGACTGATCCCAAGGGTTCTTTGACCAAGTACTAAGAGATAGTTCTGAATAATTACAGATGTAAAAGAGACATTTCAGTCGTTATTTTCTAATTAATTAGCAAATAATAAAACGTTTTTACTTAATCATTGTGGAGAATTGTGTTTCGAATTAGGGAAAAAATGTCTTATATTTTAAGATGAATGCGAAACTTAGCAAAGTGTGGAAAACTTCAAAACATTCAAAAGGGTCTGAAAACTATCCATTGGAACTGCATACAGTACAGCGGGATACAAATTTAATAGAGGAGAGTTCATATTGTGAAACGCTTTGTCCTATAGGAAATAATGTAAATGCAGATAATCCGTTCCAGCCACCCAAACGTATTACCAATATTACAGATTTTCAACATTATAATCATATTTTTGCAAATAAAAACAATCAAAACATTTAGAAAAAGGCATAAATTAAGTAAAATATTCAATAAACATTAAATCTCTCTTAACCTTTATTTATATATGATTCCTCCTGGCACGGAGGCTTTAAAAACCAAACTGAAAGCGGTTCCCTTTTCTTCATGCTACCGTCTTGGGGACCCGTGGTGCTACAGTATGTCTTCACTTAATCTTGCACAAAATGCAAAAAAAAAAAAAAAAAAAAACAGTTCACTTGGCTCCATTGACACAAACATGTTTTGAAGAGCTCCTGGACGTACTCGCAACTTAGCCGGCATTCAGTTCGGCTCGATTCGTTCGCTAGTTGGGCAAGAAAGCTTTGCATGCGGAGACAAATTTCCGGACTGAACCGGTCAACTTTCACGAATGGATGGACCACCGTACTATAATTTTTTTTAAAAACTCTAACCGATCTCTATTAATGCTAGATCATACCGCTAAACTAATTCAACGCAAAAGGACCTGAAATTAAAATAGTGACAGAAGTCATGTGGAGACGGTGGAAATAATACCAAACTTCATAAAGCTAAAGAGTCTCTAACAATGTTAAGAAAATGCATCTTTTTTGTTCTTTGAGAGAAAGAGAAGCCTGCAGCCTACACAGGACTCGGTTCAGGCAAATCTATGCTAATGCCATGCGCCACCCACAATGCAGAAAATTTAAAATCTCATCACGCAGTCATCTGAGCGCACCAGCTGAAATGGCATAAGTTTGTGCGCTCCCTGCAGCAACAGAAGCCAAAATGTTGAGCATGACAGACGGACTCTTGTCCAAAACCCCGAACTGTTGATCTCAGCACATGGCATTGCTAGGAGACGCGTCTCTGTTATGAAACCGGAGGAGAAACACACATGGCAAACACTTTGCTCCCTGTTCTTTTTTTATTTATTTATTTTTATTTTTTATTTTTTTATAAAACAATAACAAAATAATCCTACAAATGCAATACTACAGATGCACACTGTATACATCACTATAGTCTTAAATTTAACTGAAGTGTGTAGGTTATAATTTGCTAAGAATAACCTGTTCCATGATTTTAATTGTTTGGTTGGCGCTGTTGCCTTGCACCTCCGGGGTCAGGGTTTGATTCCCCGTGCTTGGTGGGTTTCCTCTGGGTTCTCCGGTTTCCTCCCACACTCCATGCAGATTAGGCTAAGTGGCGTTCCCAAATTGCCCATAGTGTGTAAGTGAGTGTGTGTATGTGTGTATACAGTATGTGTATCCTGCGATGGATCGGCACCCTGTCCAGTGTGTACCCCGCCTCATGCCCTAAGTCTCCTGGGATAGGCTCCATGTTCACCCAGACCGTTTCCTTGTGTGTGTGTAATCCTACCTGGATATGAACCTGATTCAGATGCTGCAATAAATAACTAACAAATCCTAGTAACATAACTGTCAAAAAATGTTTTAGTCAACTACGTTGCATCACGGTACACATTTCGTACTGAATATTTTTCAAAAACAAAAGGTTTAATAGCAATCCCTCACAACAGGGAAGAAATGCCGGCAGATGTCCAGTGGGTCATGATGCAACGGTGAAAACATCCTAGAAAGATTTGTTACAGGTGTGTAACTTTCACACCGCTTCAAGGAGAGCGTCTTGTGTTCTGATTCTTGCTTTGTCGCTTGTGTAACCCGTAAATGCAGCTGTCCAACGAATGCGTTGACCAATGGTTAAGGATTTTGGCTGGCAGTGACACCAGCATGCAGCTTAGTCAATTTACACCAACTGGCTATTTATAGAATAAAGTGCAGCGGTGATGCGGGTGCCGGCACGGATGGCGCTGTACAGTAGATAATCAGAGCTGTGCTGATATTCAGAACAACGGCACATGTGAGGGATCGCTTTAATATGAGACTTTTACAAATAAGAAATTCATATTGAGTAATTGATATTTCAGAGGCAGTATGTTAAATAATTCATTTATAGCCACTGTAGCTCACGGTGATTTGTACGCTCCCGTTAAAGGTGCTTCCGGTGAAAATGAGCTCCCTTCGCTTCCCTTTTTCATTTTCTTCTGACTGCTTTCATATTTTAAGTCAGAAGTTATATTCATGAATAATGCATCGATCTGCTATAGTAACTGTTTAAGTGGGATTGTTGCTATAAGTGGAATCGAGTAAAATGATACACAGATGAAATGAGGAAACATCCCAGTGTGGTATACAGTATAATAAATTACTGCAGAACTCTCAGCATTACCTTGTTAATGCATACAATTGATAAAAAAATAAAATAAAAAAAAACCTAATCACATTACAATACTCACTCCGCCATCCTCTATTCCACTGTACAGGATCACAGGAAGCCTGGAGCCTCAACATGAGGAGGGCACACAAGCACACACACTACGGGCTGTTTGGACAAGCAAATCAGCCTGATCAGCATGTTTTTGGACTGCAGGAGGAAACCCCGCTCCCCCAACACACGGAGAGCAAGCAAATTCCAGGCACAAAGATCCAAGATGGGACTCGAACCCACAACGTATGAGGCCACAGTGCTAACCAGTCTTCCACTTAATTATTTTAAGTGTATTCAAATTCCTCAATCTTTCTCCTTGTAACACAGGGCACATGTGATCGGACAGATTCTCGAACCTGAGTATCAGAGTATATTTTAGAACGAACCAGTTCTAAACGAACAGTTTCTGGTCTTAAAATTTGTCAAATCAAATGCACCATGCATCACACCAAGGAAGTGCAGACCGACTAGACTCGAACCAGATTCACAGTCATCAGTAAGCACTTGGGTGCAACAACACGGTTCACTGATGAAGGCTGTACAGTATATGTTCATTTGCAGAACTCACTCACTCATCATCAATACCGCTTCATCCTGTATTCAGGGTCACGGTGCCTGGAGCCTATCCCAGGAGACTTAGGGCACATGGCAGGGTTCACCCCGGACAGGATGCCATATACACACACATACACACACTCATTCATACACTACAGGCAATTCGGGAACGCCAATTAACCTAACCTGCATGTCTTTGGACTGTGGGAGGAAACCGGAGTACCCGGAGGAAACCCACCAAGCACGGGGAGAACATGCAAACTCCATGCACACAGTGACGGGAATCGAACCTGGACCCTGGAGGTGCAACACGACAGTGCTAACCACTACACCACCGTGCCGCCCTCATTTGCGTCAACAAACAAAAAATATACATCTCCTGAGAGCCCAGTAATAAATAAATAACCGCCGTCACACTGACCATGTCCCCACTACTGTACGTCCTCAAAACATGAAGTGAACGCTGTAAGAACTTGGCAGTAACGCTGTAGAAACCAGTCATGTCTCTGGTATCGTCTCCGTTGACGTGGAGCTGCAACAGCTTCTTTTGTTTTGTTTTTTTTTTCGGACAAGCCTGGTGAAGAAACAAGATACAGGAAGACCTTCATAAGGACGTATTAAGCACTGAATTGTTAATGGCATGACTAACACACACCTCTTACAGATGAGCACGGACCAGACGGGAGAGACTGGATGGCGTTCGCATCGAGTTGTCATCGCGATGTCACTGCGCTGTTGTTACTGTACATCACTGGAGTTCTCATCATTTCCATCTTCAGGCTTGTGCCACTGTATGACCATGGTAGGTCCATAGCACGTTGTAGGAGACCACATTAAGTTCATGTGACGTTCTTCGGGTGCTTACAACGTTTATGGCACGCATGCGGCAGGTTATCAGCGCAACTGTGTTACGTTTGGAGATTTTCGAATAAATACCATCACTCCGCCATGAAAAACACTGCGCATCTAATGGTATTAATCCCAACCCACTGACAGGTGATAAACATCTGGTAAGAGTGTGGTGCGATCTGATCTGATTGGACATGCTGGACGTACTTGATTGGAAATTTGTGACAGATCCTGAAACATTGGAGGAACTTGATAGGAACGCGATAAATGCACAACGTTCTGACGTTCCCACTGCGTTCTTTTAGGATGAGGTAGAAACCATCCCGGTCTTTGTCCAAGTGTGAAAGGGGCATAAGAAAGACGCTCGTCCAATCAAATTAGTGGACCTGAACTCTTTTAACGTTGTGTTGAATGCTCCATGCATTCCTGTGACCAACACTTTCCTAAAGTCCACATTTCTGTTCCTTAATCTCCTTACAGAACTTCCATAAACTGCGTTGGACTCCAGTCTGGAGTCACATTCTCTCTTAAACATCATCATCATCTTGAGTAAGCACTTAATCGAGGACAGGGACAGTCGCTGTACATCCGGAGGACGCCGAGCATCAGGAGGGAGAACAAAGTACTCATTAAAGCGTTTAATCACATTTAACCTTTTTAGTACCAGCAGTCTTTATGACGGTCCCGTGGTTAAGCACTTCCATCCCCTCATCATGGCATGACATTTAATCAGCCGTTTGTGGATGATCTGTGGCGGGAGTGTGGGCGGAGTTGCATGTGAACAGGAAGTTGAGTTCGGTGTTTTGAGCTCTAGGAGTTATGCTTAATGTAAAAAAAAAAAAATTCTGTTTGTGTGCTGTTTATCAGTGCGATCTGGAGCAAAATTGGAAATTATAAAAGGCTTTTACATTACTGTCTGACCAAACAACAACAAAAAACAAACAAACACACTTCAGGTTGACTGTGTTTGTATGCAGACGACACAGTTCATTAAATGTTCATGTCACGTGCACTGCATCAATTCGCCTCCCCGCGTACGCACTTCTAGCCCCGGGTCTATAGAAGACGCGTATAAACTACAGCGCAATGTTTTTCTACTGAGAATCGTTTCTGAAATCAAATCACAGTTAAAGCTGCAAGAGATTTTCATCCTGCTGTTCTTACAAAGCTATAAATAACACTATAAATTATTGATTGTATTTTCTTGTTTAGAAAGGCAGGTATTAGAAAGCAGATGCTCATATTTTCCGTCAGTGTGTGTGTGTGTGTGTGTGTGTGTGTGTGTGTGTGTGTGTACTCAGAAGCACAGCCAATCCCATCGCCGTTCACACTGCAGCACCAGGGCTGATAAATTCCCTCCCAGCTCTTGTGTGGTTTAAAGTTTTCTTATTAGAATTGCCTCTAAAGTCGTAAAAAAGACTCACAGTCTGCATTACGTTTGCACAAAAGCAGTGATATAAATGACAACTGATACAACTTTACTCTAAGGGCACCTGGAGAGCAGGGGAGTCAGACCGTCACGCTCGTATCACCTCTCGGCAAACGACCCGAGTCCAGACGAGTCTCTTAACTGGAGCATCAATGAGTACACACTTACTGACCACTTTATTCAATCAGCCAATCGCGTCGCAGGAGCTGAAGCTGCCTAGTTTGGGGACACCAGGCATACGGTATAGGATCGGATTCCTGCCTATGCATCTCCGAGATGCTTTTCAGCTCAGCGTACTGTACAGTATGTGTGACGGTGGTCATTCTTGCTTGGCCATTTTTGTGCATGGGCTTTCGGGGGGGCTTCCTTCGCGGACGATCCTCGTGCATGCCACAGTCCTCTGCAGTGTGCGCCGTATGGTGTCACGGTAAACGGTCACTCCAGTTCAGCTTTCTACTGCTTTAGCCAACTGCAGGGAGCTCGCATGGCGATTTCCCTCAACCCTTCTCATCAGAAGACGCTCCTGTCGAGACGTTAACTTCCGTGGACGGCCTGAACGTCTCTGTAAGATGGTTGCACTTCCATCTTTCTTACATTTTTGGATCACTTTTGCTACAGTATTTTGACCGATATGTAAAGCTTTGCTGATCTTCTTGTAGCCCTCACCCTTTTTTGTGTAAAGAAATGATTTCCTTTCTCAGACTTCCATGTGGGGCCATTGCTGACAGCATGAAATGGGAAGGGCTTTTCTTTGTTAAGTAATGCGCTTTTAAGTAATGCAATCTTGTTTGCATCAATGGCCCACATTCCACACAAGGAAACTAAAGGTTTTCTGACTGTAGTGGGGTGTACTTATTTATGCTGAGCACTGTACAGTATATACTTTATATATAATTTTATTTTATTATTATTTTTGGGGGGGAAAGTGGGGGCATATTTTTATGTTTAAATATATATAAAAGACTTTTACACACACTTATTTTATACACACACTTTTCGAAAAAATTATTAGCCTGGATGGGCAAAGAACCATATCCCTTGAGAGATAAGATTAGATAAGATACAACTTTATTAATCCCGGAGGAAATTCTTGTGCCAGAGACTGCTTCAAGAGCGAAACAAAAAACATTTTAGATGATCGATGCAGCATACGGTAATGCAGCAACTGGTTAAATTATATTGCAGATGATATTGAAGAATAGATAAATAAAAGTATAAATATATCTATAAAAAATGAAAAATACAGCTAAATAAACATTCAATTTAACAGTTACAATTAATATCATTTACTTTATTTAAACATAAAAATGTGCCAAAAATAATAATAATAATAATAATAATAATAATAATAATAACCGCCAAAAAGTCTAAAAATGCAAAATGATATTTTAATAAAAATATAGAGTAAAAAAAATAATTAAAAAAACAAAGCTTGGAGAAAGCCTTTACATTTTTTTTTTTTTTTTAGTTTGAGCGCCCTATAAAGGCTTAACTCTATGCAGGACCATTTTTTATTCATTCATGACAACATAGTCCCGCCTACAGTAGCAGTCAAAAGTTTGTACACAGAGATGTTCTGTAATCATTTTCTACCTTCTATAACAGTACTTAAGATTTCTAAACTATGAAATCACACATGTGGCATTCGGTAATTCAGCAACAACGACGACAGTCAGATATTATTTTAAGACATGAAGCTCAGCTGTTCTGGAACAGTTCTCGCAAGAACAGTATTGTGTCGAGTGCGTTTGTAAAACCCATCAAGATCCATGATGAAACTGTCTCTCATGAAGACCTTCCCAGGACAGCACGACCAAAACATAACTCTGAACAGTTTATGCGCAGCTCTGCCCCTCGCGCGACCTGCGTCGTTACATGTACAATCATCAAGCTAAACAACAGGATGGCTGCTACACCTCCATGAGTGTGCAATGAGGCACTTTCAAGCAAAAGGATGCAGTAACTTTCGTTTCCTATGTCTTGAACTAAAATGTCCCCCTGCAAGAGACTGCTCCCACTTATCTCATAATTATGACTTAGTGAGTCATAATTATGAGATACTAAGTCATAATTATGAGATACTAAGTCATAATTATGAGATAAGGATCTACTAAGTCATAATTATGAGATACTAAGTCATAATTATGAGATACTAAGTCATAATATTGAAATAAGGATCTACTAAGTCATAATTATGAGATACTAAGTCATAATTATGAGATACTAAGTCATAATTATGAGATACTATCTCATAATTATGAGATAAGGATCTACTAAGTCATAATTATGAGATACTAAGTCATAATTATGAGATACTAAGTCATAATTATGAGATAAGAATCTACTAAGTCATAAATATGAGATACACTAAGTCATAATTATGAGATACTAAGTCATAATTATGAGATACTAAGTCATAATTATGAGATAAGAATCTACTAAGTCATAATTATGAGATACTAAGTCATAATTATGAGATACTAAGTCATAATTATGAGATAAGGATCTACTAAGCCATAATTATGAGATACTAAGTCATAATTATGAGATACTAAGTCATAATTATGAGATAAGGATCTACTAAGTCATAATTATGAGATACTAAGTCATAATTATGAGATACCAAGTCATAATTATGAGATAAGGATCTACTAAGTCATAATTATGAGATACAAAGTCATAATTATGAGATAAGGATCTACTAAGTCATAATTATGAGATCAGGATGTCATAATTATGAGATAATCCCTGTGATTTTTTTTTCTTTTGTGAATGCAATGCGCTTCCGTACTTTCCCCTTCTGTTAAAAAAAATATATATATCTCTGCAAACATTTTTTAGCTGAACATTTTGAATAAGTAATGGATGAAATAAAATTAAAAAAAAGAAAAAACAGTCAGCTGTTTTTTCTTTTTTCTTTTTTATTTCATCCATTACTTATTCAAAATGTACGGCTAAAAAATGTCTGCGACCCTGCTGTGGGATTGTAGAATGTGCTTTATTCAAGGTATCAGAAATGCAGACGTCTAACACAGCAGGATCATCCGTTAAACACATTCCCCTGAGCTTTCATTACACATGGTACTGTACTGTATCTACTGCATTGTGTAGAACAGCAAGACATTATAATGCAGAGTAGTAACACTCCGTTCATCCTTCGTCCCGCTGTCGCTAACCTGCAAACAACAAACGCTTTTATCTTTTTAATTTTGCAGCCGGTGGATCGACCACGTGACTGTGGTCTAACCTGGGGAAACATGACGCGGTTAGTTTAGCTGTTTTATTTAATGTCGCAATGCTAACATACATAATTAGCAAATAAGCTAGAGGCTCAAAAATATACTTTTCTTACATTTGTTCAGCTGGACACAGTTTATGGTTCAGTGAGACTCTTGTACACATGTTCTAATTTACATGTAGTAAATCCTACACAGGAAATAGTTCCACTGTTCACACATACACACCTTACCTACAGAAGGGGTTTATTTAAAATGCTTTACATTGTGAAAAAAAGTGAGATTAGGAAATTTGTGTTTCTTAATTTGCAAAATTTTGTAAAGATATTTATTT
>JAAGKR010012641.1:4170-14170 GCA_011419295.1 Clarias macrocephalus
CTCTCTGTCTCTCTCTGTCTCTCTCTCTCTCTCTCTCTGTCTCTCTCTCTCTGTCTCTCTCTCTCTCTGTCTCTCTCTCGCTCTCTGTGAGAGACGGACTTGTGTGCGATATGAACACATGCAAAATCCATTAAAATCCTACAAAGCCTCCCCCGTCTCTCTTCAGCTGGTCTTTTCCTTCTTCTTCTCTCTAATTTCACTTGAAAAGTCTCACTTTAGAACATTAGACACTTTGGTTATTTTTCTCCAACTGCGCCCCCTACAGGAACCTGCACAGAAATGATTACATTTATTGTGTTATATTACATTTCTATCCATTCACAGTTACATTAATGTTGTGGAGTGTCCACGAAGCGAGTGAGTTCCTGTCGCCACTGACGTTATAGCAGCTATAAACACTTGTTCCCTCAGCAGTCTCACTTTATTCTCTCTCTCAAGTGAGTAAGATAAATAATTGAAGCGTGTCATGTGACTGAGAAACCGCAAAGCAGCGCAAACTCCACTGTGCTGAAGATCACAACTCCAGCTTCACGCTCACACTGGAGACTCCTTCCATTTTTCTCCCTTTCGTTACAGATTATTTTAATGCGTTTATGTCAAGCGTCCCTGCGAATGAGACGTTACCATAGAAACGATAACGTATCAGAGCGAGAGCATTAATATAAACCTGCGCTACTGTCAGAGCCGCTGTTCTGGAGAATTAAATCAACACCAATCAGGACACAGAATTAAAACAGATTGTGAAAGCTTTTAGTGTTTAATCAGTAACGCCATCGTCGATTGAAACCGAGAACACGCGCACGCTAGCTTCTCCTCCTCGGGATCTCTCGCCGCCCTCCCCGTCTCCCGCCGGAGCATTTTGACAGAGATTTATGCACTCCTGTGAGGAGATCTGTCTTTGAATACGGAGTGCATTTCCATGAAATGTGAGAGCACTATGCACAACTCAAAGCGACGTCCAGGAAAAAAAAAAAAAACATCTTGACATAACTGAGACAAATAACAGCATGAGTAAGTATTCAGAGCAAGTGCATAATTTAACCGCCATTTACCGATTCGCTCTGAGTCACGCACGGTGCTTTCACACGTTTAATGGAAATGGAGTCCATTTTCAAACACTCTGAGCAACGTGCCAAAGTGTATAAATCCCTGTCAGAATCCGACAGGGTGCAAGACGAGAAGCTCTAAGAAGGAGGAAGTGTGTGTGTGTGTGTGTGTGTGTGGTTCTCAGACGGTCTTACAAGCCTCCTTTGAAGACGTAGAGATTTTGTTTAGAAAGTCTGCGCTGCTCCACTAACGAGGCGCAAAACCTCAGGTCCAGAAGTGACTTCAGGAGCTACATGAGGAAAGTTCTGGTACTCAGAGTCGGGTTACGCAGCTGAGACGACAGGAGCTGATATCAATCTAATTCGAGTTTAGTGTTGTGCTGGTCGAATCAGAGAAAGTACTGGAGAAGTGTGTGTATGCGTGTGTGTGTGTATGCGTGTGTGTGTGTGTGTGTGTTTGTGAATACTGGACTCGAAGTCTCAGAATGCAATGCAACAGGGACGCGGGTCGGCCAGCGGTGGCGGTGTTGGAGCAGAGCGGACTGACGAGGAGGATAAAGAGCTACAGCACTGCTGCATCACTCGCTTTGATTTAAAACGAAGCAAAGACTAAGTTCCGCGGTAACGTCATCAGCAATGCATTGTGGGTAATGGAGCACATCAAACATAAACCAAAGTGAGGAGCTCGTGTATTAATCATTAATTGTATTAACGACTTTTCCTTCAAAGAATCTTCAGACGTCCTCCTGGCACACCAACAGTTTGGTTCCAAAGTTTGGATCTCAAAGGCTTCCAGGAACTTTAAGGAACATTTACAAAAGCTTATTTTTTAAAGAACTTATTCAAGGCAGCGTGACCGTAATGCTGTTTACGCCAGTGTTCGCCCCGGACTCCTGCAGGGCAGAGTTTCCTGCCCTAGAGAACCACCTCCAGCTGGAGCGCCATTTGGTGCCCTGGACGTTGCCTCCATGCAGACACCAGCGCTGACCGGGGTTCTGACCCGCTACGTGGGAGGACATCGCTGCCAGACTGCAGGCGCAGAAGCTTTCAGAAAATTCATTATAGTTCTGGATGGTCCAGAAAGTTCCACCAAGGCATCTGTGGACGACTAAACACACACACACACACACACACACACACACACAGTAATAACACACAGTGAGGCATTTACACAACAGTTATATGTGTGTGATAAAAAATATGCCCACATTGTATTGAGTTTATGAACTACTTCGACCACTTTCTCTTACAGACACTTCCTCTATCACACACACACACACACACACACACACACACACACACACACACACACACACACCATAAACTATCCAATTTCCCATCTGATGCATGACTGGAACAAATGTCATATTTGCCTGTAGCCTCAAACCGATGCTCTCTCTCTCACACACACACACAAAGCAGTTCTGAGATGCAAAAAACATAAAAAATTGCCAGAGCGAGCGAAATAGCTCGAGAGAATTTCTGTGAAGCTGCACCGGACTTGAGACAGCGAGTGCGAGTGTGTGTTTAGTGTGCTTCACCAAGCGGGGTCGCTTATGGCATCCCACGTCACCATGGCGATAACGATGGTAATAATGGCAGCATCCATCTTCTACCACACTACGCACACAGTACACACACAGCTAGCCTTGTACCAGTGCGTTACAGACGCGAGTGCGGCGCTCGGCAAGAGAAAGCAGGAGCGTCTTTACTTCTTTTTGCCCCTGAACCCCAAACAAACAACCAATCACGTTTAGAGCTGTGATGCGTCTCCGTGGCAACAAAGCGCTTATGTTTGGGGGGGGGGGGGGGGGGTTTGTTGGGCGCTGTTTAACCTCGTCAGTAGGGCGAGACAGTGACTCATCCTTCAGCTTCAGATTATCTTCCGACCTGTGTGTGTGTGATGAAGCGAACCATTTGATAACTTTCACCAGATCACCAGGAGCAGCGTCCCGTGTCCTCTTGTGATTAGCGCTCTCCCTTGCGCTGCAATGGCCATGTAACACCATCACCTCGGGAGGGACAAGCCTTGAGAGTTTTATTCATTTTACACTGATCAGCCCTAACATTATGACTTCCTGCCTAATAGTGAGTAGCCCCCCTCCCCCCTTCCATCAAAACTGCACTGCACTGTGTGTTCTGACTCCGCCCTATCAGAACCAACATTAACCTTTTCGGCAGTTTGTGCTACAGTAGCTCTTCTATTGGATTGGACTATACGGGCCAGCCAACTCCCACACATGCATTAGTGACCCCTGACCCTCATGACCCTGTCGCTGGGATCTCCTTCATTGGAGCACATTTGTTATCATCATTCTGATTCATACACGTTCACATCTCATATAGACTTAAATAATTCTTTTGATTGTGTAAAGCTGCTTTTTGGGGGGCTCCTCTCATCTAAACCCAGGCTGAAGTACTAAACCCTGGCCAAAGTATCCCTAAACCCCCCCTGTACCCTTTACCCCTGTACCATTACCACCCCCTGTACCCCAAACTTCCCTCCATACCCTTGACCTCCAAGTACCCTCTACTCTTGTAAAAAAAATTATAATCATATAAACTGAATACATATATACTAGATATTATTTATACACTGAATAACACTGAAAGTAAACAAAACACTCTTTAATTTAATTCAGAATTAACATTTCTACAAGTGTACAGTGCATCAGGAAAAACAAACAAACCATCAGATCGTCTGAGAGAGAAATGTTAATATCAGTAACACCAGCATCTCGTACCTTCAGTACCTGTTAGTAATAAACTTACAGAAACCTTTATTACTGTTGTACGCGCGCACGCGCGCACACACACACACACACACACACACACACACAGGTTTAAATATCACTTAAAGCAAAGCATTCCGTAAACAAGGTTCATCACTTTATATTAAAGTTCAATTATATATTTATTTTCTCTAAATATTGGCAAACATATTTATATTTAATAATTAATGTTTACTTCATGTTCGTCTCATGAGCGAGTAACACACACCTCACACAGAGCGACTCTCAGGACTTCATTAGGATTCACAACTGAGGCTGAAAATCAAGTTTAATATTTACACCCGAGTTCAGAGGAAACCAGTCACATTTAATTTATGCTAATTTACTCGAGTTAATTTTAGACTGAATAAACCTTAATGCAGGTGTGCTTCATTAACACTGAGAAAGGGAGATGGAAAAAAGGAGGGGAGAAAAAAAAAGAAAAAAGAGAGAAAAAATGTGAAAAAATGAAAGAATAAAAGGAAGCAGTGAGAAGGAAAACACACGGGAGGAAAAGAAGAAATAAACAAAATGGAAGGAAGAACAGAAGCACAAGAAAATAAAGGGGAACAGTGAAAGAGTGATGGAAGGGAAGAGAGAACTGAGTAAAACCAGGCAACGTAAAAAAAAAATAAATAAATAAATATAAAGTAAAAGAAGTAAAAGAAAAGGACCAAATAATCTAGAAGAAAGAAATGTGAGTTAGAGGAGTAAATGTAATCTGTCCATCAGTTCCTCCAGCGAGTGTGTGTGTGTGTGGGGGGGGGGGGGGGTTAGGGGGGGGGGTGTAGTGCTGCTGCTGGTGGTGATGATTTCAGTACATGATGTTAATAAAGTGAACTTTAAGGTAAACTGAGACGAGACTCGGGTTCAGTCGGCGAGCGCGAGCCCGACGCTCAGTTCATCCTCGCGCTCCAGATCAACTCCATCAGTAAAGCAGCAGGTGAAATGACTCGTTAAATCTCCGAAGTGTTTTAATCTTCTTTAACAAACACCGTGAAAACAAAACGCACCGAGAGAGTCATTTACACGTGGCCGGTGGAGACGCTCGCGCCGTTCTATCACGTCTCCCAGATTAATCACGAGCCCCATCACGAGCCGCCTCACGAGCCCCATCACGAGCCCCATCACGAGCCGCGCTCCCGCTCGATAGAAATCACTCGGCGTTCATGCGAGATCACAAAGGCTCGCGGAAGCGTTTGTTATTTCATCCTCCCGAGCGCGCGCGCGCGCGTGTGTGTGTGTGTGTGTGAGACTTTAACCAGGAGAGATGAGCAGAGAGTCTCGCGCGTCGTTCCGAGTCTCTGGAGCACAAAATGAACATCGCGGCGCTTCGGCTCGAGCTTTCAGAGGCGCGCGGCGGCACGAGCGGCTGAACACCGGCTGTAATGTTCATTAAAGAAACAACAGCAAGTGTGTGATAAGCGCGTGAGAACGGCTCTGCGTCTGTACAAGCGGAGCACCGAACCTGGAACCACGTCCACACCAGAACCAGCACCGCCCGGCCCAATGAGCTCATAACAAACAGAAAACCTGCTTCAGTCACTACTGACTTTACTCATTTATTCATTATTAATAAACACTTTTTATTTGTGCAAGAAAAGAGCAGCCTGTGTGTGTGTGTGTGTGTGTGTGTGAAGTGTGTCCGAGTCTCATGTCACACAGCAAACACTCATCATGATTTCATGACCTCAACAGAAACGTCATTAACATTTTAACGCACATTTTCGAGCAGCTGATTAAAGACCCGAATCACAGAACTCGATCAGACTTTTAGTCCAGCTGTGGAGGGACAGAGCCATAAACATCTGCTGGTCACGGAAAAGTCACATGACTACACATCTGTAAAGGATCTCGACCGTCAATTAGGCTTGTAAGTCAGGTTGTGGATTAATTTAAAGATTAATCACTCAAGTTTTCTTATTGTTCTATTGTTTGTAAACTAATTCACATTTCTTTTTTAGGATTTTTTATTTACCATTAAAGATTTAAGATGCTGTATAATAAGGGACAAAATAAATAATTACAGTTTTTTTCTCTTAGTGTTGATCCTGAGCTCTGATTACTGGAGACATAGAAAGATTGTCTTGATCACTTAGCACCGTGTGTGTGTGTGTGTGTGTGTGTGTGTGTGTGTGTGTGTGTGTGTGTGTGTGTGTGTGTATATAAAACAATGTTTACATCATTTCATAAAAACTATTAAGTTATTCTAAGATATAACAGGGAGATCACGTGTGCGTGTGTGTTTATGGATGTATACTCGTGCATGTTTGTTATTGTTTACATCATCACCACCATATGACCTGTTATTTTTCTGAGCAACACCGAGGTCCAGACTGATTCCTGAAGAGACAGAGAGAGACAAAGACAGATAGAGAGACAGAGAGAGAGAGAGAGAGAGAGAGAGAGACAGACAGAGAGGTCAGGAGGAAAACAGGAGAAAAAAAGTGAAAGAAGGAGAAAAGAGAGACACAAATGAGAAAAAGGAACAAAAAATAAAAACAGAGGACAAGGGAAAGAAATAGATAAGAAAAGACAAATAAAGTAAGAAAAATGTAAATATAAATTGATATAAAGGAAAAAACAAGAAAGAATAAAAAAAAAAGATTTCAAAGAGAAGTTTCTTTTTCCTTCCTTTTTGTTGTTCCAATGAGAGTGAAGTGTTGCGAGTCTGATCTCTTGTACATGTTTGATCACCTTTGTAAAGGTCACAGGTCAAAGGTCAGTGGTGATGACAGGCGTGACCCCGTGGATGAGCAGCGTGGGCCCGAGGTCTCGGCTCAGCAGCTCCAGCTGATGCAGGTAGTCGCAGTACCTGCGAGTGTCAGCGGGTGGGCGGGGCAAATACAGGAAGCGCACGGCAGGGGCGGGGCAAGGCTGGTCGCTGATCAGCCGATTAACAGCGAGCAAGTAGTCGTCTGTCAGGCGGGACGTGTTGCTGTGGTAACCGTTAGCATAGTCCTCGTCCTCTGGCTCCTCCTCCAACACATCTTGTAGCTCCGCCCCTTCCTCAGTCTCTCCTCCGTTGTTCTTTCTTTTTTTCGAGCTGCTCCGTCTCTGCCAGTGCAGCGCCACCTGATCGTCCCACGGTACCGTGAAGATGTCCGCCTTCATCCGGAGCTCCTTCAGCAGCTGGCCCAACTTACGCTCCGCCTCCTTCAGGCTCCGCCCCGTCTCCACACACAGGAAGAGGCGGAGCCTGGCCTTGCACCACGCCCTGGTCATGCTGAGGATGCAGGCCAGCTGGAGAAGGAAGAGCGAGCAGGTGTCGACGTAAGAGCAGCTGTCGGGTCGGAGCAGGTTGACGGGCCAGACGTCCACGAACACGGCGTTCGCCTTCGGACGAGCCTGAGTACGGTCGAACTGGCAAAAATACCTCGCCAGCGCCACGTTCTTCAGCATCTTCACGGCATCCGCGATCACACTGACGTACTCCTGAGGTCCGATGGATTTCCCCTGCCAGGCTCCGTCCATGCTGCCCCGCAGAGGAGGGAAATGGAAAACCGGATCTTCCGGGTCTTCGGAAAACACGGGGTTGTCCACGGACCTGCTCGAGTGGAACGAGCGGTCTTGGAGCTGGTCCTGAGGAGGAATGTCGTCATAGAAACCTAGGACCAGCGTGTTCGGTCTCATCCCACCTGGAAGGGAAAAAACAAAAAAACAAAAAAACAAAACAAAGAAAGATATTCAGATACCACAGCATGTGGGTTTAAATACTGGATTCTGATTGGACGGAAGGTCTAACAGTCAGAGGTAAAGGTTTAAGGAGCTAACATGGGTAACAAACGCTCTACGATATTACACATAACTAACAATGAACAAAATATATGCATTGTATCTTGCATCACACACACACTCCTAACACTCCTAACAGGCTGTGTGCTAGTCTCAGCTCTTTTATAATATCTTGAAGCCTAACTTTAAAAACAAATTCATATCAAAACCTCATTCTGAATAAACCAAGAAAAATGTGCATGCGTGTGTGCGTGTGTGTTCACTAACCGAGTCCGGAGATGAAGAGCAGGTGCTGCACGCCGCGTCGTACAGACTCGGCTAGCGTCAGGTTAACGAAGGCTTTGATGTTCAGGTGATCCACCAGGGAGAGCCAGGAGTCGTACTGACACTGCAGAGGGTCGGAGGGAAGGAGGGCTGCGGGGAGCACACACACACACACACACACACACACACACACACACATCAGAACAGTCACAAATAACTCCACAAGCTCAGATGAAGCAAACACAAACTGCTGCAGGTTTCTACAAAATGGTAAAATGACATCATCAAAGGGCGCCAGGTAAACACAGCGCTGAGGTTTTAATAGCTAGGAGTGTGACGGGCATCACGGGTCAGAATATCTGGACTCATCGACTGTTTCACTGGGGATGAAAATCATAGGCGACGTTTAAACTTGATATATTTCTTTATATAAAGAAAATTTTAACATTCTGACAACAAAACTGGATTATTAACGCTGAATCACTCTGATCGGTTTCAACTACATCTCATCACTTCCTGTTCAAGTTCCAGTTGTCCGTCCCTTTTGTGGTATCGCTCACAGTACTGTAGTCCATGTGCGTTATCCTGCTCGTGTCTCTTTCAAGCCCTTTTCTTTCCACTAGAAGGAATAAAGGATTTGCACTTGCCCCTGCCTTCCCCATCACCCTGACGTTCATGAATGTAAGTTCACTCGGCCACGCCCGTTTTCCAAGGTGAGATTAGATTAAAAAGTTACACACATGGTCAATCAGTCTTACGCTGTGGTATAAAAGGAAAAAAAATACTCCAGGATATGTTGTTGGTTAAAAATCATAAAACACACTATAATATTTTATTCTGTATCTATCAGCCTTCATCAGTTCTTCTCTTAGTTAACTTGTAGATTTTCTGTTTTTCCCAGAAAAATAATAGTGTTATAAACCGTGTGCGGGTCCTCGACAGCCCTGAGGACAGGAGCTCTTACACAGGTCTCCAATCTGGACGTGTCCGAGGACATAAAGGCCGCTCTTCTTAATGTCGTTAATGAAGGTGATGAGGCCGATGTTAGCGCGAGGGTTAGCCACCATCAGCAGCACCTGAGGCCTCCAGAACTTCACGTGATCCTTACGCACATCCAACATCAGCAGGTACTTACGCACCTGAGAGAGAGAGAGAGGGAGGGGGAGAGAGGGGGAGAGGGGGGGGAGAGTAGACACAGTAGAGCAGACACAGGAACTGAGTGATTAAAATCAGAAACTTATTTTCAGGCTGTTTTATTTGTGCGGCTAAGATACATTACACCATACTTCACACTCTTGCACACACACACACTTCCAGCTTCAGTGCTTTTTAGAATACACTGTTGATTAAAGTAAATAAATCAGTGCAATAAATGTATGATATAATAAATCTGTTTGTACTGTTATATTAATGATGTTTTAAGCTGCACTCCAGAGCTGGCAGATGGACGAGACCTCAACAACTACAGCAGTGTCTGTAACCTGTGTAGAGTCCAAGACTGAGTCTGTACTGGTGTCCGTCAGCCAACGCCGACACACACACACACACACACACACACGATCTGATCGGAGTCTAATTTAGCTGCGATGGAACAGATCATGGACTGTTTATTAAAGGAAACATAAGAACAGTAGACCTGAACCATCTGTAATACTGAGTAAGTGAGTAAGTCTAGTGCAAGTGAGTCTAGTTTGAGTAAGTCTAGCATAAGTTTAGCACGAGTAAGTCTAGCTGGATTGTTTCCTGTCTGCTGGACTGCGCCCCGCCCCGCAGATCAGAGATTTGATTCGATCTGGAATGTTGGTGCTTCAGAAGACTAGGAAGATCTCCATGATCACACACACACAAACACACGGTCCTGCAGTAGCATTTAAATCCTAAGTGTCATTTCTGTGTGTGTGTGTGTGTGTGTGTGTGTGCGTGCGTGTGTGTGTGTGTGTGTGTGTGTGTGTGTGTGTGTGTGTGTGAGAAATCATGTGACTCCATCCCATCCCAAAGCCACCTGAAAAAAGAACTGTAGCTAAACTGGCTGTCACATATGATGTCATCTCAAACCTCCCCCCCCCCCCCCAAAATCACTAAGAAGCTGAAAGTCCTGGTCTGGAGAGTGACCGAGCACAAACCGCATGTCCATCTTAATGTTTATGGTAGTGTGTGTGTGTGTGTGTGTGTGTGTGTGTGTGT
>JAAGKR010012642.1:5055-15933 GCA_011419295.1 Clarias macrocephalus
ATGCAAACTCCACGCAGACAGAGACAGGAATCGAACTTGGCCAGGAATCGACCCCGGACCCTGGAGCTGCAAAGCAACAGTGCTAACCACTATGCCGCCTCAAGATGATAGGAATATGTTTTTATTTCAAATAGTTTATTATTCAGAATGATATGAAGCTCTAATATCTACCATTAATTCTGGACAGCTCAATAAAAATGATAATGTGTAGTGTTGTAATGAAATGGGAAGACACACCCACTATCAATAAGGTGCGTAACGTCCTTAAGCACACCTGTGTGGCTCGGTGATTGAGGGGTGTTGGGTTTCCATGTCTTTAAAAATGGATGCACATGAGTTGTCTAATTCATTGGTCCTTATTATAGTCATAAATCATCATCTAAATATGAGGCTGCTATTAGTGGTTCATGTGTGTCAAGTGGCGAGCGCTGCTAGTTCAAAGTATGCTGGACAAATTAATTATGGCTTCTAATGGGGAAACTCATGATGGTAGTTATGCACTTAATCTATGCTTTCATTATGTCCTTGTTTTAGGTGCAGCCTGAGTGTGCTAGATGTTGTACGTGCCACTGCTCTATTCATATGTCTGACTGATTCAGGTGTCGTTGGAGGCGGCTGCCTTTGGAGCCACTGATTTACTGACGGTTTTAAAATTATTGTTTTATTGTCTGTGAAGATTCTCAGCCATCCAGGTGAGGTTACTGAAAGTTGAAGTCAAGTGGACTTTCTTGATCAGTATATATGTTTCACTACTCATCTAAGTAGCTTTTTCAGTGTAGAAGAAGCTACTTGGATGAGTAGGGAAACATACACTCCTGATCAAAATCTTAAGACCAGGGAAAATATTACAAGTATTCACACTTCACACTTGTGGATTGTAACCAGGTTGCTAGGACTCCTTCACAATGCCAAAAGAAGAAACAAGAACAAGAGACAAAAAGCAGAGAGTAGGTAATATATTGAAAACTGTACTCAGTAGCGAGTAGCTCCACCGCTCTTGTTGAACACTTTAAACACTCGTTTTGGCATGCATGATGAAACTGTACCAGGAGGCTGGTGGGAACGTTGCTCGATGTGGTGAAGATGGCTTCAAGAAGGGCATCCACAGTCTGGAACTGACGTCAATTTTTCTAAACTTCCCTTGCCGTCCATCCACAAACATTCTCAAGGAAACTTAGAGCAGGTAAACATGCAGAATGGTCCAGAGGTGCAGCATTATTGTTCTGGAAGAAGTCTTAGCGTTAGGGTGAGGCAGACGAGCTTGTGAACTGCAGCATCGTCCTGTTGAAAGACCCAGTCATTACCACACGGATGAGTCCCTCAGTCAAGAGATGCCAGTTGCAACATGTACACATAGCCGGCCACCAGTTGACACTCCTGCATAACCTCCCCATATGGAGCACCCCAGATCATGATGCAGCCTCCTCCACTGTGCTGTGTAGAAAACATCTCCACTGAGATCTTCTTGTCATGCCAGTATTGTTGGAAGCCATCAGGACCATCCAGATAAATTTTCTTCTCGTCTCGGAGTAAAACTTTCTTCCATCTTTCAAATTTCAAATGGAAAATTTTGTGGTCTGGGAGGAGACGTGGCTTTCAAAGATGCAGATGCCGTCTGAAAGTTATTGGGCTGCAGTCTGCATCAGTAAGGGCCTTAATGTGGGTTGAGGTGCGGCCTGTGTCTTCACAGACAGCCCATTGGATCCTTCGGCTTATTGCAGATAAAATTTATTTGCGCCTACCACTTGATTTTTTTTGTTCCATAACTCTCAGGATTTTTAAATAAAATTTTAAATGACTGTCCAATCTTTTTATCAGGAGTTTATCTACATCAACTTAACACAGGTTTGACCCCAGATGCAACCTTCCCATTTTATCTGGGCATGGGACCAGCACTGCATCCAGTGGCTGGGAAACGAAGCTGGGATCTCCACATGGCAGGCAAGAAACCTACCACGGATCCATGAGTGCCCTAAGGATAGTCTGTTTAATATTCATAAATATAAGGAAGAGTGGCTAGGGGAAAGCATGGCCTTTATTTTAAAGAATATGTTGATGTTGTTTCTTGTTCAGCCTCACTATTAGAGAAAGTGCCATACTGAGGATCAGGTGACTCTCAAATAAGTGATCTTACCTCAGTGTCTCCAGGTTACAGTGAGGATTCTTCAGTACAGCAGAGAGGCAATTCATTCCTGTGTCTCCTATTTTATTCCATGACAGATCCAGTTCTCTGAGGCTTGAGGGGTTTGATCTCAGAGCCAAAGTCAGAGCAGCACAGTCTTCATCTGAGATATCACAGTCATGCAACCTGCAAAGGCACAGTCTCCATCAATAGACATACATCACTTGTTAAGTCAAATTAAAGCTGCAATTATAAATGATATGACTTAGATTATTGTCTAGAGGCATAGTGTATGGCAGCACTATCTGGTAGGACCCTGGACTGTGGTTTATGTTTTCACACTAACAACAAAAGGTGCAGAAAAGCTCTACTACAGCTTAAATCTTAGACAATGTGGTATCTTGATGAGCAGGTCATGTGACTCAGTGAGATGATTCTACCCCAGTTTTTCCAGTTTACAGTGAGGATTCTCCAGTAAAGCACAGAGATGTTTCACTCCTGAATCCCCAAGTTTATTATTAGACAGTTGCAGCTCTATCAGGTGTGAGGGGTTTGATTTCAGAGCTGAAGCCAGAGCAGCACAGCCTTCAGCTGAGATACCACAATTAAACAACCTGCAGAGACACATTGACACACACGTCATCAACAGATTTGATTTTGATTTAATATGTTTAAAATAAACTTTGCATGTTAAAGTATTGTTTTATTAGAAGTCACATTGGAATTCAATAGTATTTAGATTTTTCTTAACAATGTAATTTGTACTCATAAGAGTGTGTTCACACCTTTACCATTACCCTGTGAAAAGGGAAAACTGAAAACATCATTAATAGACTGCATGATTGACACACCTCCTACACACAGACCAGTGATTGTCATGTTGGCGTGTCTCACTTTTTTCATGACCAATAAGAGAGTAACACAGACAGTTATTGACATGAACAGCACTAAGGGTGCAAAAGTATTTTAGCTTAATTAAACACTAATAAATTATATTTTACAGACATTATGATATGCACATTATTCTTATTGTCAGCAATCTTAATGACTTCTTTAGTGCATTTGATAGGTGATTTTTACTTAATGACTAATGTACGTCCTGCAAGTTGTACTGTGTAGGAAGTTTCAGCAGCTCTCAGACAGATGATCTTACCTCAGTATTTCTACTTTACAGTGAGGATCCTCCAGTACAGCAGCGAGTCGCTTCACTCCTGAGTCTCCTAGTTTATTCTGAGACAGATCAATTGTACCCACACTCAGATGCAGCTCTCTCAGACTGGAGGTTGTTGAGCTGAGCACTGAGTCAAGAGCTGTCCAGCTTCTCCTATTAATTGTACCACAAGTGATACTGAAGGAAATAAAATCATATATAATGAACAAGGGCAAAGTAAATTATAATCACCAGTCAAACACTTAAGTGCTTAAACAGTGAGTCTTATTTGACAGATCATTATCCGTTTGTAGATCTAAATGGTGACGTATCTATACATGATGAAGTGAAGCTTGGTGTTATACAAGGTCCTGATTTAGGTCCAATGCCCTTTACCATATTTTTACTCTCTAAGTGAATAATGATTTGTAAATATGCTTGTGGCACGTGGCTTCAACCCTGGCACAGGTAAGGTGGCATGTTCCAGATAACCCATATTATCTCCAAACAGGAAGCTGTTCCGGTATGTTTTCACAAGCAGACTCACACACTGCTATTTCACTGACACCCTCTGAAGCCCTGCACAAAGGCTCTTACTTTCATTATTACATCTTGTGTCATCAAAGCTGTGCTATATACAAATTAATGGAATCTGGTCTAGTCACACACAGTCTTTTAGGACATGAACATTATAAATTGCAAAAATGCCAGCCAGAAACAGAGTGGAACTGATTCATCTACCTAGCTATTGTTAGCCACTGATACATAAATGTTTGTTCCTCAAATAACAGCAGATGACTTCCATACATTTTATTTCTATGTCATTCACATGTTTACTTATTCTTTCAAAAATAATTTTCCATCATGATAAATTACAGTTTGTCATCTGCTTGTCATTTATTCTTTTTAACATCACTATGTATGACCTGAAAAGTTAAAACACCACAAACAGTACATTTGTAAATTTGTAAAAATTTCATTTTCTGTAGTTCTAAATTTGAAACAGTATCACATTATACAGTAGATCATTAGTTAATATTATATTAATATCTACTTACATTGCTTTTCTCGATGCTGCAACCACAGGCATCACCTTCACAAGAACCCAATCTGATATGTTGTCTGGAGTGGTATATTTACTGAGGTCAAATTCCTCCAGCTCCTGTGCTGATGTCAGTAACACAAACGCCAGAGCAGACCACTGTGATGGAGAGAGTTCACTTTGTTTTCCAGATTTCAGGTAGCGTTGGATTTCCTCCACTAGAGAATCATCACCCAGTTCATTCAGACAGTGGAACAGATTGATGGATTTCTCGGTAGGAGGATCTCTACTGATCTGATTTTTAATATATTTAACTGTTTCGTCTTTGCTCTCTAAGCTACATTTCATCTGTGTTACAAAGCAATGTAAGAGATCCTGATTGGACTCCAGTGAGAGACCCATAAGAAAGCGAAGGAAAATGTCCAGATGTCCAGTCTCACTCTGTAATGTCTGATCTACAGCAGTCTTATGGACATCAGACATTGTAATTTCTTTCAGTTCTGAAGACTGACTCTGTTGAAGAACATTTCTCTTCTCCCTCATGAACATCAGGTGCACATACAGAGCTGCGAGATGCTCCTGAACGCTCAGATGAACAAAGCAGTACACTTTACTCTGGTGAAGCCCAGTATCCTCTTTGAAGATCTCCATACACACACCTGAGAACACTGCTGCTTCTCTCACATCAATGCCACAGTCTCTCAGGTCTTCCTCATAGAAGATCAGGTTGCCTTTCATCAACTGCTGAAAAGCCAGGCGTCCAAGTTTGAAAATAATTTCATTACTCTCATGCTTGTCTGAGTACTTTTCTCTTATGATGTTTATCTGAATGATGAGGAAGTGTGTGTACATTTGAGTCAGAGTCTTGGGGATCTCTCCACTCTCTGCTTCACCCAACATTCTCTCTAGAACAGCGGCTGAGATCCAGCAGAACACTGGGATGTGGCACATGATGTAGAGGCTTCTTAATGACTTCAGGTGTGTGATGATGTTATTGGCCAGGCTCTGATCACTGATCCTCTTCCTGAAGTACTCCTCCTTCTGTGGGTCACTGAACCCTCGTACCTCTGCGACTCGATCGACACACTCAGAGGGGATTTGATCAGCTGCTGCTGGTTGGGAGGTGATCCAGATGAGAGCAGAGGGAAGCAGATTCCCTTTGATCAGGTTTATCAGCAGCACAGGCACTGATGCTGATTCAGTTACATCACACACTCTCACTGTGTTCTGGAAATCCAGAGTGAAACGACACTCATCCAATCCATCAAAAATGAACAGAACCTTTTCCAACCTGGACATTTCTGTTACTTTTGTTTCCTTAAAACAGACACGAAGGAGCTCCATCAGGCTCAATTCCTGGTTTTCCATTAAATTTAGCTGTCTGAAAGGAAGTGGAAATATGAGGTGGACGTCCTGATTTGCTTTCCCTTCAGCCCAGTCCAGAATAAACTTCTGCACAGAGACTGTTTTTCCGATGCCAGCGACACCCTTTGTCAGAACAGTCCTGATGGGTTTATCTTCTTCAGAGAACGGTTTAAGGACGTCATTGCATTTGATTGGTGTCTCCTCTGGTGTTGTTCTCCTGGACGCTGCCTCAGTCTGTCTCACCTCATGTTCTTTATTGATGTCACTGTCTCCCTCTGTGATGTACAGCTCCATGTGGATGTCATTCATTGGTATTCGGTTTTCCTGGTTTATCATCACATCATTCAAACACTCAAACATTTTCAGCAAATTTACTTTGAACTGTTCCTGGAATTCCTTTACAGCAGGTTCTGGGTCAGACCTGTAACATGGTGAAGATGTTGTGATACACAGATGTCAATTTAACATCACAGTTCTTGTGGCTGGTTACTACTCACAGTTAAATCTCCATATTTACATTTGCCATGTCTTATAATACTTTATGCTGTTCTGTAATCTTATGCATTAATTCAGGAAAGGATTATTTTAATGTAGTCATCTCAGCGTCACCACTGTGGTGTTGACATTAAAAAAGTAGTTCTTCAAAACTATAAAAGAAACTTTGGAACTGGTGGAAAAATATTTCCAAATATGCTGAATATGATCATAAGAAAGAAAGAAAGACCCAGGATAATATTACACCCACTATATATATATATACTGGAATTGGTAGACAGAAACATGAAGGTCTCCTACACATTCACACTGCACCTGGTATGGTAAGATCATGTTTCGGTCATATGTAAACACAAGCTTAAACACCTTGCAGTTTGTGTACCATCCCAACAATTCAACAGCGAATGAAACTCACATCAACAAAAAACATGCGTAAGTCACACCATCATCCCCCACCAGCTAGATGATAAACGGTCACTCTGGGTCAACAGCAATATCTCTAACACCAATACCATCTTCAAGGTGTCCTGTGCTCTCCTAGAATGTCTTGATGATCAATTGAGGAATATATAATATTCCTCTAAAAACAAATAAAATTATGGTCTGCAGTCTGTAAAATGGGAGATTGTGATCTAGGTACGAGTGCTTTCGAACCAATCATAAAATATTCTCTTACACAAGAGAAAAGCCCAAATAAGAAAACATCAGTGACCCCCAAAAATGAACAGGTTTGTTATTGCTTCTTTTTACTGTACTACGTTGATTAGTCACACATCATGTGCACATCACTCACTCACACACGTATTGTCTATACCACTGTATACTGTATTCAGAGTTGCGGGGGGCCTGGAGCCTATCCCAGGAGGCTGAGGGCACAAAGCGGAATATACCCGCACAGGGTGCCAATCCATCGCAGGGCACACATACACACAGAATACAGGCCATTAGGGAACCGCCAATTAGCCTAGTCTGCAGGTCTTTGGACTGTGGGTGGTAATCAGAGTACCCAGAGGAAACCCATCAAGCATAGGGAGAACATGCACAACTCCATGCACACAGAGACGGGAATTATGCCTGGCAACCTGGACTCTGGAGGTGCAAAGCGACAGTGCTAATCACTACACCATTGTGCCACCATGTGCACATCAAATAGGTCTAAAATGACTGAAATATAATTAAATAAAGTTATTTCTTGAATAATTACTCACTCACGCTGCACCTGGGACCCTGGTCGTCACCATCAGTATTGTATCAGCAATAATTTAATTCATCTATTTACAATTCAAATAGTTTACAAATGGTTTAGCTCCAATATTCATAGCCAGTCTTCTGACATGTTACAATGAATTTCATTTAATTCAACTTTATTGTAATTGTTAAAAATAACAAAGTATAAATATCAATGAGATATCATTAGGCATCAGCTTCCTGGCATGTAATAAAGTGCAATCATAGTGCAGCAATGCAGTAACCATAACGGCTATGTGAAGTATAATATTGGAGGTGGGGTGGGGGGGGGCAGACACGAACCACAAGAAAAATTCATGTATTGTGTGCACGTATGCATTGCGTGTGCTGCATCAACACAAAGTCCAGTTCAATGTTATTGTAATAGTGATGTGTGATATGTAAAAACAAATGGGGGCAAAGTCCGAGAGGGGGGTGACTGATCATTCAGCAGCCTCACAGCAGTAGCTCAGACTACGGCAGCATCACTGGAGGGAGACCAGGGCAATGGTGGATCTCTGTTGCCCCTATGAAAGCGGGTGTAAAAGTTATTCAAATAACTTTTGTCACAGCTGATAAAAGAGAGAGGTGTCGTTCTCTTATAGTCCGTTATCACCCTAATTCCCTAGTTGGAAAAATGGGCCTCAATCCGCCGTTCATGTAGATTTCATGCCCCTCCTAAGTGCCGTCCTGGCAGTACAATATGCTGTCCTGTCACCAGATTTAAATGCTGCATCCCTGGGTCTAATCAGCAGTTTGACGTCGTGTGTCATCTAAGGTTTCTTATTGGGAGACACACGCACCTGCTTCCAGAATGTCACCTTATCCACACTTACTGATGTGATCTAAGACTGATGAGGTGTATTCATTCAGAGACGTGTGATGGAGCCGTGGTCGTTGAATACGTCCCAGTCTGTGGAGATGAAGCAGTCCTGGAGCTTATGGATGGCATCATCAGGGCATGACCTTACAGTCCTTACATTTAGCCCAGCAGTGTTATTTCATGTAGTATACTTTGGATGTAGCAAAAGTGACAGATGGTCAGACAGGCCAAGATGGGGATGAATCTGTACCTTATATGCATCTGCTACATTAGTGTACACTTGACCTAATGTCTTATCTTCCTTTGTTGCGCATTTCACGTTGTGATGAACTTTGTGAAGGACACACTTCAAGTTAGCATGATTGAAATCATCCTCCCCTATAAAGACACTGTCTGGATGCGCAGCCAGACTGTTGTTCATACCATCGTGTGACTTTGTTAGTGCTAGCTTAGCATTAGCGGCAGGTGATAACAGATGATTATACCGGTCTGTCCAACATGATCCAAATGGACATAAGACTGCAAAAAAAAAAAAATGCAATACTCAGTTTTAAGATCTTTTTATCTGTTTTTTCTACTGGTAGGAAATTCTGAAAAAGTAGGAAAAACTGATAGAGCAAGGGCTTAGCCTTTAGCCTAGCCTTCACGCCTGCCTGATTGCCTCTCTTCCGCCCAAGCTCCCAGCGTCTCCTCCTCCGGTTCACTGCCGCAGGAGTTCCTGGTGGTGATCTAGCGACCTCAGGAAGGATGAAAACATCGGGACTGAGGTGGTAGCGTTTACAGCACCGCTAGCGCGGAGGACTTCATCCTGGTTCTACCGAAGTGCCTTGATATGGTAACAGTAACACTCAGTAGCACTAATAAATAAATAAATAAATAAAGACTATGGCAGCAAAGAGAGCACCGGGCTGCTGTGTTTGTGCTCTCCACCGCCATCAAAAATATCAAATTATCACAAAACTCTGGACTTCTGGTAGTTTTCAGAATATCAAAATCTACCAAGGGGGAAGGGAATTTTCTGTTTAGCTCCTAAGCTTTGGAATAGCCTTCGGGGCTAGACACAGTCCCCAGTTTAAAAATAGACAAAAAACGCATCTCTTTAATCTGGCATACACGTGATTCATCCCATAACCTCATACTCCAGTACATCTAAATGCTGCTAATATCCCGAATGGCAACTATGCTAATTCTATCCACTTGTTCTTTATTTTTCTACCCATCCCAAGGCATCTGGAGATTCACCCTTACAAACTGCATGGTGAAATGGCCTGGGTCTGTCTACAATGTGCATCTCCTTCTCAATGTTAGGAGCATATTAGATGTGCATGATGTATCCACCGTGTGCCATGGCTGTTTTATCCAAACACACCTGAGATGGCATGCTTCAACATGGCCCAAAGCAAAACAGGGTGTGCAATTTAACACTTCTGAAGAGTGATGAAGAGGTGGTGTGAATGTCTTGACTACAGGCAAGTGGAAACACATGAAGAATGCAACACAGTACTATCCTGCATTGCACTGCACAAAATCTCTAATAGACACAATGTCCCCCTCTGTGAAGATGTTTATGATATATACTTATCCTGTAAAAGACCCAGTCAGACCTCCAGCATTCATTCAAGACGAAAGACAGATGAAATGTGCAGTAGGGGATGATTGTTTTGTTTGTTTGTTTTGTTCTACTATGACTTGGTCATAGTAATTTATATACTGTGATAAATGACAATTCAAATGATATAAATCATAAATTTATATCAGATCAAAACCAGGAATAGATTATAGATTATCTATAGATTACCTACGTCCCATTCTTAGGTTTTGCTCCAGTCCAAAAGGCACAACCTAATTATATTAATGTTGCACAACTGGGCAGAAGATTTAAAGAGCAACTGCGTAGAGGGATGGGCCAAAATCCAAGCTAAATACTGGGGGATTAGTAAACCCCTTCTGCTCCCAGAAAAATGAAATAAATAAATAAACACCCATCCATCATAAACACCTCAATCAAGATGCAGTTTTTATTGTATTTTTTATTTGTCTGAATGTCTTTTTAACAGATAGTGAACAGAAAATGAGTAAAATAAACAGGCATATTTGGTTACCATATTGTTGAAGTCTGGGTCCCTTCATCCGTGTCCAGATCAGAGGTCGCCATCTTTAAATGAGAAATATCTTTTTAACACAACTTTAAACCATATTAAGAGCATATTCTGTATACTGAAAAATCATTCTGTCACTGATGGAAAGGAGGATTTTAAGCTTTCTACCGATCTGTCTCTGGAACAGGCCCCCGTCAGACTGACCAACAATCCTTCTTTTTTTACTATAACTTTAAGCTTTTCAAGTGGTTTGAATTCTAAAGATGTGTTTTATTGTCAAAGGTCAGATTGTTGGTCAGTCTGAAGGGGGCCTGTCCGCCATGTATGATCGTGTGTGTGTGTGTGTGTGTGTGTGTGTGTGTGTGCGTGCGTGTGTGTGTGTGTGTGTGTGTGCCTGTGTGTGTGTGTGCGTGTGTGTGTGTGTGTGTGTGCGTGTGTGTGCGTGTGCGTGTGTGTGTGTGTGTGTGTGTATGTTGTGTGCGTGCGTGCGTGCGTGTGTGTGTGTATGTGAGTGTGTGTGTGTGTGTGTGTGTATGCGTGTGTGTGTGTGTGTGT
>JAAGKR010012643.1:4629-15933 GCA_011419295.1 Clarias macrocephalus
TTACAGAACCAAGAACTGCAGTGAAAAAAATGACTGGATAGGCGCTGTGAAAACATGGTGTAAGAAAAAGGTAAAAATTATATTTGGGGCACTGCAGAGACAACCGGGTTACTAGCAGTTACTCTAACCACTACACCATAGACTAGATGTTTTTTCGTCAGCCTCTACAGATTAGATATATACAGAGATTTGCTTGTGAACTTGCCTTTATTTATCATTCTTTAAAATGGTATGTGTATGTGTGTGTATCCCCCCCCAACCTACACGAAGAATACAACACAAAAGACATCCATGTGACGAGATCTCCAACCAGAAGTGGGGCACCAGGATGAGTCAGGCAGATCCAGAGGGCAGGGGGAGTCTGGATCCATCTCAGGAACGACATGTGTAGTTTGACAGAGAGAGGGAAAGAGAGAGAGGGGGGGAGGGAAGAGAGAGAGGGGGAGAGAGAACAGGAGAGGGGAGAGCAAAAGAGGAGACATAACAGTTAGGTATGGTCACAGTCAAACATGTATAAGGTGAATGTATATTTGGTGCAAAGTGCAAGCAGAGACTCTGGCAAGACTAACTATAACAACATAACTAAAAGGGAGAGCCAGAAGGAAACACAGACATGAGGGATCCCTGAGATGTAAAGCAACCAATCACCTCATCGTCGACAAACCTGAGTGATCAATGAGAGTGGGGAAGACAGCATCTAAACATACCAGTTCACCATAATACTCTACGTCCATGAGTCCCCCAGATCTGCTCCTTCACCTAAGGCAAATCTACTTACAAAATGCTTGGTTAAATAAATAGGTTTTTAGCCTAGACTTAAACACTAAGACTGTGTCTGAGTCCCGAACACTATTTAGAAGACTATTCCATAACTTTAGGGCTTTGTAAGAAAAAGCTCTGCACCTTGCTGTAGTTTTTATAATACGCGGTACTGACAAGCAGCCTGTATCCTTTGATCAAAGTAGGCATGGCGGATCGTAAGACACTAACAGTTCACTCAGATACTGCGGCGCAAGACCACTTAATGCTTTATATGTCAAAAGTAGTATTTTAAAATCAATGCGAATTTTCACAGGGAACCAATGAAGTGTAGATAAGATAGGGGTGATGTGCTCATATCTTCTGGTTCTAGTGAGGACTCTGGCTGCTGCATTCTGAACTAATTGAAGCTTGTTTATGCACCTAGTTGAACAACCAGACAGTAAAGCGTTGCAATAGTCCAACCTTGAGGTGATAAAAGCATGAACTTTTTTTTTTTGCATTGTTTAGTGACAATATATTCCTTAACTTGGCAATATTTTTGAGGTGAAAGAATGCTATCCTGGTGATATTGTCTACATGAGCTTCAAATGAAAGACTAGAATCTATAATCACACCAAGGTCTTTTACTGTTGCACTAGATAGAACAGAAAGGCCATCTAAAATTACAGTGTGATCTAAAATCTTGCTTCTAGCTGCATGCAGTCCTATGACTAGAACTTCTGTCTTATCAGGATTAAGCAGAAGGAAGTTAGTTAGCATCCAGTCTCTTATATCCTTTACACATAGCTCAACTTTAGCAAGCTGGTTTCTCTCATCTGGTTTTGCTGAGACGTATAACTGTGTGTCATCAACATAACAGTGAAAATCAATACCATGCTTACGGATTATGGTGCTTTAGAGTCCTAGGGGCGCATTCTTAAATTTAGTTTGTCTGAATCTGAATAAATGCTAAGTTGAAAAATTCCATTTGAGAAGACAACACATTCTTTATCTGCAGAGTTCTCTGCAGATATTCTCTGGTCTGAACATGTTTGAGCCTTTATTGAGGAATTTTTGGGAGTGTTTCCCGTCCCCACTCTCGTCCCCTTTGCCCTCGCCTTGTTCATCAGGGACAAGATTCATTGGATTCATGTTTGAATTAAAATACATTTGTATCCTCAAGATGAGAGCTGGGAATCTTCTGCGTTCATTGCAGCTGCTTTATCTACTTGAAGGAACATTAACTTTGCTGACTTTTTGCTTTTATTAGCAAAATGGTGGTTTATTACTAAACAAATCTTAGAGCATTCTTTTTTTGTTACAGTTTCTTTGTGAGTGTGAGAGAGAGAGGTCTTCTCTACGACACTAATAGCCTACAATATAAGAAAGTGTGTATTATGTGATATAATAAATAACGTAGAAGAACAATGTCTGTAACAGGCTTTGTACTACACAAGCGCGATATATGAATTATAACGTACTTGCATCCTCAAGACACGAACTACAGATCATCTGCTTTCAATGCAGCTCCCTTAACCACTTCGCCACACAATATGTAAAAGAAAAAACACTTTTAAACATAGTTGCAAACAACGATGATGGGGCCCAAGTACCCTGCGCTATCGCCACCTGTGAGTGATAAAAATTGTGGTGTGATATACATGAGTATGAGTGTGTTTGTGTATACATGCATGTGTGCGTCTGAGTGTGAGACTGTTAACATTGTGATATGTTTGTGTGTTTGTGCTTGAGTGTGCGTCGTGTGAGAGGTGTGTGTGGGTGTTAACATTTGTACTGTGTGTGTATGTATGTGTGCATGTGTGTGATGTATGAGTGTGTTTGTGTGTGCATGCGTGTGTGTGTGAGAGAGAGAGAGATGTATTTCTGTGTGAAAGGGTTAACATTTGTGATGTGTATGTGTACAATAGGCTGCAGATGCTGGAAAATAAGCCTCACACTATGATGTTCCTGAATGTGATTTCACTGAACATGATGTCACTGAACGTGTCACTGAATATAATATAATATAACGTGTCCCTCTATAATTTTGCATTCTCAATGTCTTTAGATCACATCGGCCCGGTTTGGTAGCGATTGTTTAAATTCCCTAGGAGGAGTTTATCAACATCCATTGTGTGTGTTTTTGCGAATGACCCCAAATAAACGGCCTGCTGTTGAGTTGAGCCCAGGACATGTATTGCAAAATTTGTTCGGCTCAACAAGTTTCGTGTGCCTACGTGAAAGTGTGTATGAGCTATCCAGCTAAATCTCGTGTGTGGGCCCCTGGCCACAAGACTCTCAGGCATCACAAGACTCTCAGGCATCCTGATGGCAGCAGATTCCAACCTGTCTGCCAAGTTTCATGAGTTTTTGAGTATGTTAAGACCCCCGAAAAGTCCAAAAAAGTGGGAAAAAAAAAAAACAATAGTGCTTGGGCCCTAATTACTTGTGCGCTCTCATAAGTACGGCATTACTATAGCCCATACTTAACTGTGTTATTTATGTGAAACATGGTGGTGCACCATTATTAACTACTACATAAACGTATGTATTTTCATCGGACATTTTGAAAGTATATGAGAGTGATGGAGCAAGATGACATCCTTGATGTAATGATGGAAATGTGTAGACAATGCAGTAACTTCCAGTGGCACGATGTCTTTTATGCCTGAACGGTCTGACCATTAAAGTATAGTTAATGGCTGGTACTCAGACACTGACACTGTATATAATATATTCACTCACTGCTCCCCCTGGCGGGACTATACAGCATTGCAACCATCTTATTAGAACAGCGCAAGAGGTCGTTAATGAGGCACAGTGTCATCGGGGGCTCAGACTCCATGCATGGATCGTGAAGGATCCTGTCATGGACCAGGGGCTGTTTGAAATGGCTACTTCTTTATATCTGTGTATGCCAAAGAGATCATAGAATGTATGGTGTTTAATTGCAAATATTTCCACCAAATGCATCTAATGCCCTCTTAAATTACAGAAGGAAATTTAAAACTCAGATCAACAAAGCTTCTTTAACTTTAACAAAAAAAAGCATAAGTAAGGGAAAAAAAATAGGACCAGAACGAATTGCATCCTAAAATAGCACCTTCCCTTTAACAAGATGCGGGTTGAAGACATATCTAGTTGGTTACAGAAGTGTTCGTATGTTTTTACCATGTTGCTAAGTAAGAAGTAAAGAGGTTTAGTTGTAGTTTAAAAAATCTTGCTTGTGTGTTTATCTCCTATGCTCACAATCACCACAACTTCACCTTAGTAAGGTCCATAAGGACATGGATGAGTAAGTTTTGTGTGGAAGAACTTAATTGGCCTGCAAAGAATCCTGACCACAACCCGATAGAACACATTTGAGATGAATTACAGTAGAAGCTGTAAGCCAGGCCATCTCGTCCATCATCAGTGTCTGACTTCACAAATGCGCTTTTGGAAGAATGGTCAAACATTCCCATAAACCTACTCCTAAATCTTGTGGAAAGCCTTCCCAGAAGCTTTGCAAGTGTTATATCTGCAAAGGATGGCCCAACATCATATTAAACATGTGTGTCCTTTGTCCTTCGGGTGAAGGTATACCTGTGGTATATCAGTGGTATACCTTCACCTGAACGACAAAGGACACATATTATAAGGCCATACCATAAATGTGGGGCTTTGTAAGAAAACTCATAATACAATCACAACTTTCATATCATGAGGTACCAACAGCCTGCATTCAGACACTATGGCACAAGACCATTTGTTGGTTTCCCTTCGATCCTATTCACTCGGAGCCAGTGCATTGTGAATAGGATGGGAGCAATGTGCTCACATCTGCTAGTTCTATTAAGGACTCTGGCTGCTGCATTCTGGACTAACCGAAGCTTTTTTATGCATCCAGTAGAATATTCAGATAGTAAGGCATTAAAATAGTTAACCTTGAGCTAACAAATGCTAAGTAAATTTTCTGCATCATGTAGTGATGACATATTTCTTATCCTGGAAATATTTCCAAAGGCTAAACTAGTAATATTATCTATATGAGCGTCAAAGGTATTTGTGATCATAAAGCTTATTATAGCTGCTTGAGATCCTAGTATTTCTGTCTTTTGAGTAGAACATTTGAGTAGAACAAATTCAGTGTCTGTCTCTTACACATTCCTCAACTTTAAGCCTTTTTTATTGTCCAAAAATTTTGAGAAAGTAATTCACGCCTTTATTTCATCTCGACTTGATTACTGTAATGCGTTATATACAGGAATCAGTCAGTCATCTCTCTCTCGTCTACAGCTTGTCCAAAATTCTGCTCCTCGACTTTTAACCGGTATACGCAAAAGTCACTTCACTGGCTCCCGGTTCGCTACAGGATTGATTTAAAAATGTTATTACTTGTTTTTAAATCACTGAATGGTTTTACACCTCTGTTTTACATTTCTGAGCTTTTACAGCCGCATACAATAACAAGAAATCTCAGATCCTCACACCAGTTACTCGTCTCTGTCCCAGGACTAGATTAAAGCTCAGAGGTGACCAAGCGTTTGTTGTCGCTGCGCCTAAATTATGGAATGGTTTACCGTTTAATATTAGAGCAGCACCTACATTAGAAACTTTTAAATCCAGACTTAAAGCTCACTTCTTTCCATTGGCCTTTACACCTGGCTGAGACATTTGATCCCCTTTTATTCTTGTTATTCTTTTTATTCTTTTTGTTTGTTTTACTTTTTTTTTTAGTTAAGTTTAATTTATTATTTTTTTATTAAATTATTTATGCATGATTTCATTTGATTATTGTTTTTAGTAACTGTCACTAACTGATTTTTATTTACTTTTTACACAGTTATATTAAATTTTATTTGCTTTCATTTTATGCTGTTAAATTCTGATTGTTTTTTTCTCTATCATTGTACAGTACTTTGGTCAACTTCAGTTGTTTTTAAATGTGCTATAAATAAATTTGACTTGACTTGATTTAGATCTACAAATTCTTATGGATCAGTCAAATAAGATCTGAGTTAGAAGTAGATTGTTCCTTTAGCACCTACAGTATTCACATTTACAGTATTATCTATCAAGAAGAATAGTGTGTTCAATTGTGTCAAAAGCTGCACCAAGGTGAAACAACAAAAGCAAATACCAGTATTAGGTCATTAACGTTAGGACTGTCACATTGCTAGGATGATGTGTAAGTTCTGACTGATATTTTCAATGAATTTTATGCCTATGATGGTAAGAGCATAACAGGGTGTGATAATCTTGGTGATAAAGGGGAGAATGAATTTTGGGCTATAGTTGAAGAGGGTCATCTATATAACTGACAAAGGTCAAGGAACAATCAGTCTTGTAATGTTCATATTACGAAATTCATCATTTATTCATTGTACTCTTGCTGGAGTATTGTTTTAAAGTTGGAGAAGTATATTATGTCACATATTTCTACATCATATATTTTTCTTTTGTATGTATCAGATCCTATCTTTCACCTGAAGGTGGAGGATGACAGAGCCTTGCTGGAAGTGGCCACACAGCCATGGGTAGAGCAGACGCATGCCATGCAGATAGACATTAACATCCTGCAGATGGTGGAGTATCTGGAGCAAAGAGTGCTGGGAGCTGACCTGCAGCTTAAGGTGGGACATAAAAGGGTGTTAATAGAAATGTAGATTAAACTTTCTGTATATTAATTAAGTATTCATTGTTGTTTCTAAATGTGGCCTCTTAAAATTTGGTTTATTTCCATCCTTATAATATTTATTATAATCATATTGTCTTGTATAATACTTTGATTAATGATTCAGATTTTTAACAATCGTGAGGATAAACACTCAACAAACATGAAAAACCTGATAATGAATTTATTTTAATTGGTAATTTAATTCAATAAACAAAACCAATATTGAATTTACATTGCATTACAGATTAAGGACTGTAAAAGAAGAGTAGAGAAAAAAGCAACAACAAGCAAGCAAATAGTCACTCAATTTCTTTTAAGATACCGGTCAATCCACCATCGATAAAGTTGCCTTTTAGTAAAAACCTGATCCAATGAGTATGTCCAAGTCACTTACATTATTGCAAATGTCTGCAGGTTAAGGAAGAAACTCCATTTGATAAGAAATGAGCAGATTCTACAGGGAGTTTATGAATGGCCAGGGCCTATATTAACTAAAGCTCATATTAAGACACAAAAGTTCTTTAGGAAGCTTTCTACTCTTTTGCACCAAGAATCTATAAGGATCTATAATTTTTGTCATAGGTTGATTGTAAAGGACAGAGACAGAATATGAACCAAATATCCAGAAAATGCACATAATACAAAGGTTATTAAACGATTTGCATTTAAATGAGGAAAATAAGAATTCGATCCCCAAGCAAAACATGACTTAGTACTTGGAGAAACCCTTGGTGGCAAGCACAGAGGTCCACTGTGTCGAATGCACCTGAAATGTCCAGTAGGGTGAGGACAGATGACCGTTCACCTGATCTAGCAGCATGGAGCAGTCTCTGTGGAATGTGCCACTTTGAATCTGGATCATTGAGGTTGTTCTGCGAGATACAGGATGTCCGTGGATCCTTAAAAAGTCTTTAAAACTCATAAATTCCGTTATATAAAAATAAGGCCTTAACTAGTATAAAAATGAATTAAATCCGTGTTTCAAAGTTCTTAAACATTAAATCGAACCGACCCCTTAAAGAAGATTTTATTTTGAAATCACGTAGAACTGAATTACACAGTATGAAATAGGTGGAACCAATTAAAATACAGTGGAACCTTGGATTACGAGCATAATTCGTTCCGGAAACGGGCTCGTATTCCAAAACACTTGTAAACCAAATCTAATTTTCCCATAAGAAATAATGAAAACTCAAATTATTCATTTCACAGCCCCAAAAAAACTAATACATAAAAATTATTGATACAATATATAAAGTAAAAATAAAACAAATTAACCTGCACTTTACCTTTAAAAAAAAAAAAATTATCCAGACAGATAAGTGTTTCCGTTTGTGCGGGCAGGCGCCGTGTATTTGTGTGTGTGTGTGTGTGTGTGTGTGTGTGTGTGTGGAATTAACCCCTTCCCTCGCCTTGTCTTAAAACTCCTACTCCCTCCCCCCACCTCGCTTTTTAAGTTTCACAACAAACACACACAACAGAAGCACTGTTTTAACGGGAAAAAAAGAAATCTGTCTAATGATACTCACATGAGCGCATACTAACGAAATCACTGCTGTAAAATAAAAAAAAATAAAACAAATGAACCAGCACCTTACCTTTGAACAGAATCCCGACAGAGCTGAGTTTTCTGTGTGAAGAAAGCGTGTCTGCATGTACGTGTGTGAAGCTGAGAGAGTGTGTGTGTGTGTGTCCCTGTGTGTGTCTGTGTCAAATTACGTGCGCACGACTTCCGATTCTGGGCACATGGAGTAGACGCGTCTATCTCGTGGTCCCTGTGCAAACAAATTTTTTGCTTGAATTTTCAAATCCTCCACCAGTTATCTTTAAGGTATTTGACTATGAACATGCTTAATGTTTAAGGAGAAAAATGGCATCGAAGTCGACTAAGCAAGTGAAAAAAGACTCTGTCAAAGACGATAAACTCACACCACATGCAGAGTTTAGCATGGCGGCCTTAACTAGCCTTCTGGAAGACCACAGAAAAGGCCTGGCCCCCGAGTTCAAAACCGCCTTAACGTCTTTGGAAACGAAGCTGGATTCAGTCCAGGCGGCAGTACTGGATCAAAGTAAACGAATTACCTCGCTAGAATCTAATGCAGACTTTCTTAGTGAGAAAATTCGCTCGCTGGAAGTGGTATGTTCGGAGCTAACCAAGAGGCCAAGACGTCGGACCTGGAGGGTAGGAGTCGGCGTAACAATATCAGGATTGTTGGAGTGCCGGATTCCGTCGAGGGACCCCAACCGTCTGCGTTTTTTTCACAGCTGTTGATGGACGTTTTGGGCGAACAAACTTTGTCCTCTCTTCCGGAGATTGACAGGGCACATCGAGCTCCTGTGGCTAAACCGAAGCAAGGCGGAAGACCAAGAGCGGTGATAGTTCGCTTTCACCGCTATCAGATTAAAGAGGCCATGATGAGGGAGGCTCGGAAACGAAGGGGCGCGCTACAATATCAGCACGAGCCGAACGCCATCTACGATGACTACAGTCCAGAAGTTATGGAGCAGCGAGCACAGTACCGTGAGGTTATGGCGGAGCTGTATAAACAGGGCCTTAAACCATCCCTTCTCTTTCCAGCAAGGTTGAGGATCATAACTAAAGAAGGTGGACAAAAGTAATTTACCTCGGTGAATGAGGCCGAGAACTTTTTGAAAACTTACTGTAATACGTAGTAGAGAACACTACGAGGCTGCAGTTTGTTTTGTGTTGACGGTCGTTTGCAAAGTGTAAATACTAAGTCATATACGGACTGTACGGGATTGTTATGCCTTATAAGGAGGACTTTTTGATGTACAGGGCTGAGTTTGCATAAGGTAAGGAGAGATTAGGAGGTGTGTGAAGTTGGCGGGTGTGTTTAGGAGGTTTGTTGGTATTATGCTTGGGGGGAGGGTTGATATAGTGGGAGGGTTGGGGGTTATTAGAGGGTGGCGCCTCAATTGTTGTGTATATTTTTTCCCTCTGCATAGTAATGTGGGTCTTCATGTTCCATTTAAGACTGTTCCTTATTTTTAAATACTGTTTGCAGTCCAGAACTTTTTTTTTCTTTTGTACCATGGGTAGAGCATTAAGATTTATGAGCTGGAACATTAAGGGCTTAAATAATACAGTAAAACGAGGTAAAATTATTGCGCATCTTAGGTTGCATAAAACAGATATTGTTTTTTTTACAAGATACCCACCTGCGCAACTCAGATCATTCTTACCTTAAGCACAGGGGGAATGGACATTTTTTTCATTCATCATTTCAGGCAAGGGCAAGAGGCGTGGCTATTTTGATTGACAAGAATGTACCTTTCACTCCAAACAATATCATAGCGGATAAGAATGGGCGCTATATCATTGTTACAGGTACCCTATGTAACAAGAACGTAATTCTAGCAAATTTTTATGCTCCTAATTTTGATGACGTCACCTTCTTTAAGCATGCCCTCTCGCAATTTCCGGACCTCAATTCTCACTCTCTCATACATGGTGGGGATTTCAATTGTTTTTTTGGATGCTGTCCTGGACCGTTCTTCCACAGGAAAGTGTGCTCCCAGTAAATCCTCCAACTACTTAAACAGTTTTTTTTTCAGATAATGGTCTTTCAGATATTTGGCGCTTTTTGAACCCTCAAAAGAGAGATTACTCGTTTTTTTCAAATGTGCACCATTCATACTCTCGAATTGATTATTTCATTTTGGATAACGCCCTGATATCTGATGTTTGTTACTGTGCATACCAAGGTATAATTATTTCAGACCATGCCCCCCTAATCTTAGATTTAAGGTTTTCGAATTTACCCTCTTCTAAAAGGAGCTGGCGGCTGAACACTTCGTAGTTGGCAGATGATGACTTTGTTGTATTTATTTCTGACCAGATTTCCTTCTTTGTGAATGTTAATGTCTCTTCAGACATATCTAATATAATAGTCTGGGATACCCTTAAGGCATATATTAGAGGTCAGATCATTGCATATGATGTCACTAAGAAGAGGAAGTTGAGAGAGAAGCAGTTATCTTTATCTGATGAAATTGCTCGACTGGATGGTCAATATGCTAGTTCACCAACTCCGGATATATACAAGAGGTGTCGTGAATTGAAAACAGAGCTAAACTTATTGTTAACCAATGAGACTGAGTCCCTTTTGAGGAGAACGAGGAGTGCGTTTTATGGGAGAGGGGAGAAGTCTGGGAAGTTACTGGCTAACCAGCTGCGGGGGTTCCAGGCAAAGCAAATCATTGGTGGTCTCCGCCTGGATAATGGTGACATCACAACTGATTTGTGCATCATTAATGATAAATTTAGAGACTTTTATAGTTCTTTATACGCTACTGATTCTCCCCCACAAGGACATATGGATCACTTTTTCACCCAAATACAGGTTCCTACCATATCCCCTGACACCTGTAGCACTTTAGAGGGACCAATTACGCAGGAAGAGGTGGCGGCTGCTGTTTCTGCCATGCAGTCTGGGAAATCACCAGGACCTGATGGTTTTCCATCAGAGTTTTATAAGAGGTTCTGTAAGCAGCTTGCACCTTTTTTGACAGCAGTTTATACTGATTCTTTTAAATCAGGGGCTCTCCCTCCTACCATGAGTCAGGCATGTATTTCGCTGCTGCTTACAAAAGACAAGGATCCTTTAGACTGTGCTTCTTATAGACCTATCTCCTTACTTAATTGTGATGTCAAAATTTTAGCAAAGGTGCTTGCCTTGAGGTTAGAGACTGTCCTCCCTACTATCATCTCCCCTGATCAGACAGGCTTCATAAAGAATCAGCATTCATTTTTTAACATACGCCGATTGCTGAATATAATTCACTCTCCACACCACTCTATTCCAGAATGTGTAGTTTCCCTGGATGCTGAGAAAGCATTCGACAGAGTAGAGTGGGAATACCTTTTTCTAGCTTTGAAAAAT
>JAAGKR010012644.1:0-15929 GCA_011419295.1 Clarias macrocephalus
CACCACACCACACTACACCACACTACAGTACTCACCACACTACACCACACTCACATGACATGTTGCACATTCATGCTTCTTATTTACACATAAATGAGAACCAACTCTCTGCCCATCTCACTCACACACACACACACACACACACACACACACACACACACACACACACACACACACACACACACACATACTCTGCCCATCTCACTCTCTCACACACACTCCCCACGCTCAGGAATTGTCTTTACTTAATACTATTTTCCAATTTAGAGAAGTGCTACTGGAGAGAGAGTGAGAGTCCCACTAAAATTTATTTTACCTTTCTTTCTTTTTTTCTCCATAAATGTTTTTATCATTTCTTTCTTTATTTTCACATTTCTTTCTTTCAGTCTGGTCTGTTATTTTAATTTAATTTTTTTGCTATTTCTCTCTCTTTCTTTCTTTCCTTCTTTCTATTTTTCCCTCTTTTCGTCTGGTCATTTAAGAATTTTTCTTTCACTCTGGTCTCTTTTCTCCCCTCCTTTGTTTGTTTGTTTTCTTTACTGATTTCTTTCTGTCTTCTACTTTTACTTCCTTTTTCTTTATTTCACTGATCTGTGCTTTACTCACTCTTCTCTCTTCATTTTACTTTTCTTTCTGTCTTTCCGGGTCCAGCGGCACTCTGAGCAGGATGAAGGCCTTACGGAGAGCGAGTGATGAGAGTCATGTGATGTGACTTATCATCATTATTTTTAAGAAGCAGTAAAAGTCACCTGTTCTTTCAGTACATAATGCCCTGTGTTGCTGTGGTGATAAACACTGCTGTGTGCGCGTGCTGCTCCAGCGTGCTGTTGGTGTTTGGGCCTCGGCGCTGCCTTTAAGTGAACAGACACGTGTGTGCGTGTGTAGACGCAGCAGCAGCAGCAGCAGCAGCAGCAGGCCGAGAGGAAGCGCAGCCACCAGAGCGCATCTGCTGCATCCACGCCACTTAACACTTTATTGATCATTTCAGATTTACGACCCGTTATAAATCCTGCCTTGCAGGCGGCTTTGGCTTTTATGGCTTCTTCCGCTTTGGCTAAATGTTTATTGTTAGCATCTTTTTATAACATTCAGCGCTGGGGGTCAGGTTTCAGATTACTGCAGGACATCGCACGCTGCCGCGTCTCACCGGGCTTTCGTTTCAGCTTTCATGACAAACAGAGTGCGCAGAGGGACAGAATGTGAGAACATGGGGAGAGACGGAGATAATAATAATATATAAATAATAATAAATTCTGTAATGAGACATTTATCTAACATTCATTGAAGAAGTCTTCAGGTATTTTTTTTTTTTTAAGGAGGAAGGCTGTTTATAGCTGCTATAGTGTAAGTGAACACTGGAACTAACATGTTTCGATGACAATTTATCGTGTTTTCGCACAATAGTGTGATTTATAAGACACAGAGTAAAAACCAGCGTTATTCATCATGTAATCACCTTAACACTACAAATTACACATGCTAATGTTAAGACTTATATATTTATTTTTGGGGTACAGTACATACGTTACCGCTCGATGGGAGCAGCCGAAAGACCAACAACAACTGATCAGTATAGGTGTAACAGTGACCTGTCCAGTTTAGCGACCCCTAGTGGAAGTTAGAATCAAAATACGTCATTTATATTGTAGGACTATAATTAATGAATTAAAGCAGCTAATTGGGTCATTGCTGATTCTGTTGACATGTGAATCAGCTGTGACTGTACAACCTCATCGGCCGCCATGACATTGGCACTAACCCCCTAAACTCAATGTAGCAAAATAGCCAATTACTGTTATGTTTTCTCATGGTTGTATCATATCATATCGTAGTGCACACATACTGTAGGAGTCGTCAAATATGGAATTGTTACCTTAAGAATAGAAACTGCATAGACTCCTGGCAGATTCTGTGGAATCATAACAATCTTGACTCATTTCCTGATCAATATACAGTAAATGGAATCAAGCCTAGCAGATTTAGTGGACTCCTCGGATATCGGATGGAATCCTGACTGATCCAGATTCACTGCGTCATGGCCTTATGAATCTAAATTGAATCAAATCCCAGCAGATCTGGTGGAATCGTCAAATGTCGAATTTGAATCCTGGCAGATTCGGTGGAATCATTGTGATATTGATTCACCAAATTACAATCTAAATCTAATTCAATCCTAGCAGATTTAGTGGAATCATGACAAAATTCCAACAAATGATCACCTTATGAATGTAATCTTAAGCGAATCCCAGCAGATTCTGTGAAATTGTTACAATGTTGACTCATCTCACCTGGTGAATCTAAATCTATTTGACTCCAAGCGGATTAAAACTGCATAATAATTTATTATTAGAATAAGGATAATCAAATTCACGCATCATCTTACTGTATGATTCTAAATCAAATCGAATCCCAGCAGATTTAGTGGAATCATAACAAAATCGTCATAACCTGAAGAATCTAAATCTAATCAAAACCTAGCAGATTTTTATATCGTAACATATCATCTCATCACTTTATGACTCTATAAATCAAAATCTAATTGAACCCTAACAGATTTTGTGAAATCCACAAAAGACAAATCATTGCTTTATGACTAGAACTGGTTTCTTATCCTTTATCCTGGGATAGTCAGGTTTACACCACTGATAGGGCTAAAAAAATTAGCTAAACATTACATCAAAGAAGAAGGAGTATCACATTTCTTAGTTATAAAGAATTCCAGACATGCACAAGGAATCCTAACTGTCTTAGTGTTTTCCAATGGTTAATACAGATACCTTGCACTATATCATTATTATGGGTGTTGTTATTAGAATCCACCGTAATCCAGCAGCTCGTCCGCATGATGGTGCGGAGTGGGAGCGAAGGGGTTAACTTAACCTGCTACAGTAAACTAAACACAGCCAATAAGTAGATAGAGTCGATTTGCACACACTGCAACTCTGTTTACTGCTCTCGGATCAGGGTCTGATCGACTGTCAGTCTCCGCATAGATTACTCAACATGCGCACACACACACACACACACACACACACACACACACACACACGCATAGAGTACATGCATGCAGAAAACACTGTCATTAACTGCCTGTAGACTCGGACATGAAATAACGTGCACCAAGAGCGGAAGCTCAAGCATCCATCTGAGCACTGAACTCGGTTAAACTGTTCCTCAGGGGCTCCTCCTTCCTTCCGTTATTCCTTCCTTCCTTCTTCTTTTTCTTCTGATAAACTATTTACACTGTATGTCTGATGTGATTTTTACACAATACACACAGATTTTTTTTGGTAGAATGTAATACTGTGTGTGTGTGTGTGTGTGTGTGTGTGTGTGTGTGTGTGTGTGTGTGTGTGTGTTGTCTTGTGTGTTGTATGTAAAACATGGTCTGGTTTGTTCTACCTGTGTAATCTAATTCACTTTAATCACCTTCCCAGCCAAGATCAGTACTCACCACTGAACACCATTAGCTAATTACACTGTGTTATACTGCCAAGCTGCAACTTTCTCATATGCAGTTCTTTTTTTGTTCAAGCATTAAAGGGCAACTATAATGCAAAGTTCACTCTTTAGTCATGTTCAGACATGCAGATGGGACTCCAGTATGTGTGTTCACACAAAAACATGAAACAAAATCCTGGGGTTAAACCAAGTTCATTTGTAACAATACCCCTATTCAGGGGCGGATCTACCGGGGTGGCACAGGGTGGCAATTGCCACCCTAAGAAAAAGCCTTGCCACCCCATTTGCCACCCCAGCACTAGCTAGTGTCCTAGGTTTTTATCTAACGTTCCAATACAGATACCAGGTTCAAGTCAATCACACATCAGCCTTTATTTCATTTTTATAGGACAATGTAAAAATGTGCACCCTAGTGTATACACCAAATAAGAATAGCGTTCCTAGAATCCACAAAAACCATGCAAGGATGCTTGCTTCAGTGTTGCCACCCCTCATAATTTTAATGCCACCCCCTTGCCACCTCATGAATAATTTTCTAGATCCGCCCCTGCCCCTATTGTTACCTCATACAGTATAAGTAGAGCCCCTCGCTCCAGCACTGTTGCTCAGCCCTGCTGTTTTCTCATGGGGTGTGGCTAATCTGTAGCTCATTTACATAGACACCAAAACTACACATTTAGAAGAGGAGTGAAATAAAGGCAGTTTGAGGTATAAAATGAGGGGTATTTCAGATGGAGCATTAACACACACACACTTTGCGGGAGCTCATGTGGCAGCATGGAGAAAAAATGGTTAGAACTGTGGCCTCGCACCTCCAGGGTTGAAGGGTTGATTAATGCTCAGGTCTGGTGGGTTCCAGACATGCTATAGGCTGAATGGTGTGCTCCATAGTGTGTGTGTGTGTGTGTGTGTGTGTGTGTGTGTGGGAGAGAGTGACTCGGTCCCTGTGATGGATTGGTTCCTGAATCCACATTCGCCATCTGTACCCGGTACCCACATTGTGCCCCGAGTCTCCTGGGATAGTCTCCAGGCTTTCCACAACCCTGTAAAGGATAATCACTATATAGAATGGGCGGGATTGAGTGAGTAAAATATGTGAGGTTTAAGTGGGAAAATAGCAAGGAGATGAACAGAGATGCTGAAATAAATGTCATTTCCATGTCTCATCTGTGTGCATCCAACCAACCATCCATCCCAAATAAAACATACAATATTTGTCTTATATTCTTCCGTATTAATATATATTCTTAAAGAGTCTTTGAGCTTCTTCTTGGTTGTGGATTTGTGAGGTTTCTCTCATTCTTCTTGCCAAATCCTTTAAATAGAAAAAAATTGTAACTGGCCATCTTCAGGTATTTAGGCAAATGTTCTATTGGCTTTAAAGACTGTCAGAGACTAGTCCAGAAGCCACGCCAATGTCGTCCAGGCTATATGCTTAGAGTCGTTGTGGTGCTAAAACTGAAACATTGACCCGGTCTGAAATGGTGTGATCAGGCTGGAGCTGGTTTTCCGTTCTCTATTTGTCTGCATTCCTCCTTAACACGAATCTGGCTGTAGTTCTCATTCCTGCTGCTGAGGAGAGCGCCAAGAGCATGATTCCGCTATTGATGTCAATTGATGAGACATGCCTGGTTTTCCATATACACAGTGCTCAGGTTCAATCCTCATGGTTTTAGTGTCTGAGGTAACTTTTACTCAGTTTCAGTCCAAACATTCTACCGTAAAGTCCTGATCAGCGCGGTAGTTATGAGATGATCGTCTTTCTAGTATGTTCTCCGATGCTTGTATAGGACTTCTCAAGCTCTGAGATCCCAATGCACTTTTAAACACCTCCATGACCAAGACCTTATTGGCCAATTGAAGGTTAATGGGTTTTTCTCTATAGAACTGGTGCTTCCAAAATACTGCCATGGTGCCCACTGTACTTCTGGGAATGTTAAAATATTTATAAATATTTTATACCCTTGCCCAGCTTTATAGTCTGTCTCCATACAGTCTAATTATGGAGATCAACTTGGTTTATGGTGTGATATGTACTGTAAATTGTGGGACCCCAAAGACACGGGAGTGGACCTATAAAATCATAAAGACTCCGGTAGACTGCATTCGAGTTCTATAGAGACATCTCAAGATAGTCCCAGAAAGCGGGTTTGGGTGCATGGAGTGTGGATTCTTATGGAAGTATGGGATTTCCCTACGGGGGGGGGCACATCCATTGTAGGGCACATGCATATACACTCTATGCGCAATTTGGGAATGCCAGTTATCCTAATCTGATTGTCTTTGGACTGTGGCAGGAAACTGGACTACCCGGAGGAAACCCACTAAGAACAGTGAGAACATTCAAACTCCCCACATGAACCTTGGAGGTGCAAGGCGACAGTGCTAACTACTAAGCCACTGTACTGCCGAAGAGATTTCAGCTTTGGAGGAAAACAACATTAGCCTAATTTGAATTTAGCAAAATAAAGAAGTACATATAATGAATTAGCAGCAACATTTTTGACAAACAGTGGAATGTTCCCCAAGAATGTTAGCAAGGACGGTAGAACGAAGAGAACAGAGCTGCTTTCAGTTTGGTTTTTAAAGCCGCCGGTGCCAAGAGGAATCATAAATTAAGGTTAATTGAGGTTTAATGTCTATTTATTTCATATTTTACTTAAGTTGCTCATATTTTCTAAATGTTTCAATTGTTTTATATGCAGAAATATGATTATAGTGTTGAAAATTGGTAATATTGGTAATATTTTTTGGGTGGCTGGAATGTATTAGCTGCATTTACATTATTTCCTATGGGAAGATGCATTTCACCTTAAGAACTCACAGTTCATATGCCGAGGTACCGCTGTATATAGATGTTTGGACATTCAGCCCCCCAAACCCCATATTTAGTACAGGTGTTTTTGTGCCCAACAAAAATGAGATTTTCATCTAATCTATTTATTTATTTATTTTGCAATAATTCAATTATTTTCACGTGAGGAAACATGACACATATGTACTTGAGCTCACATGCAATCATACGCATCGCATTTTGCACACATAATCACCTCAGTGTTTATTGTAAAAGCCTAATTACATAGAGATTAAACTGGACAGTGAGAATGGAAGGGGGGGGGGGGTTTAGCTCGCGCGCTGTGCAGGGCTGATCGCTTATTGGTCGCGGGTCACTGAGCTCGCGCGCGCTTGTAATAAGAGATCCAGAGAGAGAGAGCTCGCTGGTGCTCACGCGCGCCGGCGGAAACACTCAGATATTCGCGCTCCTAAGGAAACTGGATGCATGTTTTATTGCCGTGAAAAAATATATATAATTTTAATTAAAATGTTCCACAAGTCCCGTGATAAAGTAACTACGTGTCCGTAAAGTGGTCTCATGCGCGCGCCACATCCACTCGACTGAATCGACTCTTTCGAACACGCCCACTCGAGTGAGTCGAGTCATGCGATTCATTTATGAGTCGAATCCTAACGGTCTCTCTCTCCTTAAACAGCCTGTCCGGCTCACGTGATCATATTTAAATTTCTAACCAGATTTAACCGTCATCTGTCAACGGTCGCCGTTTTCTGTGAGATTGCTAATAATAACTTTAATGAAAATACAAGCTGTGTAAAGTGGCGCTAATTTTGTGTTTCTTTAATCCTAGTGATTAAAAGACAGCTTACTGAACATTTCAGCTCATTAACAAGCTTAAACTACTAACTTTGGATAGAGAAAACATAACAAAATGTAGTACTTGGTTAAGGTTATGCTAGTTCAGGACCAGCTGTGAGAAACACACGTACTATATGTATTAATGTTATAAATGTTGTGTGTTTATACCAATAAAATTGTTTCAGTCTTAATCTAGAGCCTCATGTAAGATTACCCTTGTTACATATTTGTTGTTATTGGATCCAGGTTCGAGCTTCTCCGTCGGTGGGTTGACCTCACCCCCTACTACCCAGTCACTGCATGCTGTGTCGGTCCCAAGCCAGGATAAAATGGCAGAGTTGCACGTCAAGATGGGCATCCGATGTAAAACCTATGCCACGTTGTACGCGGATCAGATGGTTTGCTGTGGCAACCTCTCGAGAGGAGCAGCCGAAATAAAGTTTTATTTATTTATTTATTTATTTATTTATTAATTACATATTTGTTGTTATAGGACTACCTAAAGTAAGTAAGCTAACCGTTGAGATGTTGCTTCATGGTAAATATTGAAAAAGGAAAAAAAAAAAAAAGGTTCACTTAGAGGTCACATAAAATGCTAGGTTTTTGTTTAGTGATGAAACAGCAAACAATTTGGGGCATTTCATCTATTTATACCTTACGGTATGCTACAAACAAATTGAAAAGCGATACTATTTATAGGCACACTGGCATATATTGGATTATTTAACATACTGTACCTCAACTGCGTGGTGGATAATTGCTTAATCACTTCAAGTTCACCAGCATCTTTTCCAATATGATATAATGACTAAACATTTGATCTCCGCAAATATTGAGCAGAACATGAAATGTTTTTGTAAGCAAATTGTCAAACTTACAAACAGTTAGCATTCGCTCTATCTGAATAGTTATCTTTCTACACAGTATAAAAAGATTTGTTTATATTAAGTTTGTATACATTTATAACTAAAACTCAAAATATATCATATCATGCAATTATTGTTGTAGTATTTGTGCTTTTTTTTTGGTAACAAAATATTAAATGTAAAAATCTCTATAATTTTTGATGCACATCTTGCAAAATTACCTTTAATGCACTTGAACATTATTTTTTTTTTTGAGAAAGAGAGAGAGAAGTGGTGGTCCATTTAGTGTTCTCTATGAGCTCCGCTAGTGTGTAATTCTGTACATATGAAAACGATTTACAGCTTAATAAGACACCATGTTTAGAGGCTATTGCTGCTCCTGAATAAATGTTTCACATGAAGTGTAAACTGCTAAATAATTTAAATGCTTGTTTACATTGCAAAATTTTAGCTTTAGGTTCAACTCACTCTACAACATTTAGCTCAAACATAACATATTAGTTTTTGTGCATATGCAATAAAAAATTTAAAAAGGTTAATTTGGTACTGTACGAATTGATTCTAAATGGATTCATTAAAAAATCCAGTCCACTTAACCAGCTTACACAGGACTAATGTTTCAGTTAAAAGACTTGATTTGTTCATATCTGATCATTGACATGACAAATGAGCCGTTTAAAAAGAGCTGTTAAAAAGAAGCTTTACTTTTCATAACATATTTAAATGATCTCCAATATCAGGAACATGCATAATGTTTATAATTGAAATAAAAACTTTCTCAGTTTCTGCATGGACCAAGTCTAAATGGCCTGCACTTAACCTGGATAGGAAGATAGCGTTACATTTGTTTGTATAAGAAGTAACTTTCATAACTTAGTTCCTCAAGAAGAGTTATATAAAAATAATAATTATTTCCTTTTAGGGTAAAGGACCCAAGGCCAGCCCTTCCGGTCTGATCCCACAGAAAGCCCAGGTCCCCTGGCCACAATAGAAAAGCATAAAAAGACGCAGTGCACCACAGCCTGCCCGACACAGGGTCCACACACCCAAGGCACAACGGCCTCCCAACTCCCCAGATCCCAAACTGATCAAGCGCCCATGGGATGCGCTTGACAAACAGTCTGATTCACAGAGGCACCATCCAGGATCCCACAGGACCCAAAGGATCTGCTGCCAACATCCTAGTGACAAACACCACAGCACATCCCCAGTCCTGGTGTTTTGGCTGACTGTTATATACAGTATACATAAACAATCAATTCCTTGTCTCCGAATAGATTTTCCATCGACTCACCAAAAGAAAACAAAACAAATTCTATTAAAAAGAAGAAGAAAAACATTAGAAAGGTACTAATAAAAGCAGACAATATATACTGTGTATATATATATATATATATATATATATATATATATATATATATATATTGTGGTATGCCCCAAACCTATTGAAAAGGCATACTATTTAAATATACTTAATTTAAAACCAATTGGTAGAGGTGAATCAGTTACATTAAGTTCAACACTGTCTTTTCCAATATGATATAATGACTCAAAATATTCTCTACCAAAATGGTGAACAGAACGGTAAAGGTGATGTGCATCACCAAAAGGGTCGATTCAGATTCAGGTAATGTACAAATGATTCACAACAACTCAAAACAAAAATCTTTCAGAAGAAACACAGGCTGTGTAACAGTAAAGGGTTCTATCTAATTCTTACAATCTGGCATTGACAGAAAATAATTTATTCATTCAGACCTGTTAATAGACTCTCGCAACTGTGTCACATAAAACCGAGTCATAAAAAACCCTTATCCATAATAATCTGTGTAAAAGTTAGGTAGTAGGGAGTTTGTATGTAAACATAAGTGTAAGTTCATAGACAGTTTGTGATGATCTGCCATGAGTGTCGCACGATTTGTAGCAGGGTTGTAGGTGATTACATCATAGTATTAAGTACAGTGTAGGTGAATTGAATACATTTTTATAGCTAGCACATAGCCACTATGCAGGTGAATGTGCCATGTGACAACACAGAGACATGTGACCTAGGTCAGGAATTTGAGTTCAGGACAATTCGGCAAGCTCTCACAAAGACTTCGGAAATGATGCAAATGTGTCAGCGATATTCAAAAAGAACCTCTACTTTTCTTATCCTTTCTAATGATAGTGGAAACGCTAGCGCTAGACGCAATGCTAGCGGCAATAATGGTGGCAATGTTTTCAGCAAAAAATGAAATTGCTAGCCATAAAAAAATATTGTGACGAGCATAACAACAAGAGTGGCAAACTTGACATGGCTTTGTGAGCAGTTCTCCTGGATTTATCATTACTAGAAAGCATTTGAGCTGCCCATAGCATGTTAGGTCCATTTTTTAAGATGATGGTCACAAACTTTTAGCTCAGCAAAGTGTTGGTGCTGCCATGAGACCACTTTTCTGTCTGAGGGCCAGTGCTTTGGCTGTCTGAAAACAAAGAACTGAAAGAAACTTTACTTTTCTTAGGTTGTGTACACAAAAGTCCAACAATATAACGAACTGGCATCTACAGTACAACTGATGAAAATAAAAATTACATAAAATAAAATCGTGCACACAGTAGCTTTCTTCCCACCTGAGAATCAATTATTTCTTAAAATGATTTTGGCTAAAAAAACAACAAAAACAGAACAGGACTAACAAAAAGCAGTGTAAAGCTAAATTGTCCAATATGAATCTATATAAATAAAAAAGAAAGGTTATGTCTGGACAGTGGTCAGAACTTGAGTTTTCAATAATATCTTTGCGTTTTATACCAGTCTTAGAAAAAAGTTCTGTCTGTACCTCTGTCTGTGCAGTCAGATTATGTCACAGCATCACACAAAATGGCTGGACAGAATTTAATTAAACTTTGCCAGTCTTTAGATTTTTGCCTGAAGTTAAACTTGCACCATAAATTAAATTAAAAAGTTGAGTAGAGATTTTGTGCCAGAATTTAAACCGCAGGTTTTGACAGCGTACCGCGCATGAGTCATACCGTGGGCACGTCTTAAATTGACCGCTGGACAGAATTTAATGAAACTTTTGCAGTACTTAGATGCCCACCTGAAGTTTAACCTGCACCATACGTGAAATCAAAATGTTGAGTAAAAGCGATGTTATGAACAGTTATGTACCGGATTTAATAATCTACTTTAAAATAAGCTACTTGGTCAATGTAAACAAAGACCTTCACAAATAGATATTAATTAGAAAAGATAAAGTGAATATTTTTACTGGGATTAGTTCATATTTTCACTTTGGCTGAAATAACAGCGCTGACGTGGTATAAGTGAATTTTAACACGCCGGAGTCGTTTTAAGACAAAACTTCATCTTTATCCGATCGACTTTTTCCATTTCTCATCTGTGATTCTCTCTCCGATTACCGAACAGGGAGTGTATTTGTCTGAGCACCAAAGAAGTACAACTTAGTGTAAACAAGGCGTCAGATACTCGACCTTACAGAATGTGATTTCTGTGTATTAATAAGTTAGACAGAGAGACACACAGACATGTACGTGGCCTTCAACCTCAAATAATAATAATAATAATAATAATAATAATAATAATAAAGATCAGCAGATTATTTTAGCTTTAACCTTTTAACTCTTTCTACAAACTCAATTGAACGCAATTAAATGATAATAGGATAAGGGAGAGAGTCGATTCGTTCGCACCTGAGAGTCGACTCTCCCAAAGGCGTGCCTTAATAAAGAGAGTCATTCAGGAAAAAAGAATCGATTCGGAAAAGGTGAATCGCTTGTAAGTGTAACGGGATGGGCAGGGTGTGTGTGTGTGTGTGTATATGTGTGTGTGTGTGTGTGTGTATATATGTGTGTGTGTGTGTGTGTGTGTGTGTGCGCGCGCGCCCGATCACGGATGGATGGATGGATGGATGAATGTAGATGAATGTGGACGTGACGAAGCAGGGAGAAGATTCAGAGTCAGGTTGCACACATCCTCGGTGCGGGATTCGCGTCTCGCCGACAAATAAAACGCACACACACGCACGCACACACACACGCGCACCCATACAAGCGCGCGTGCTCCGGGAGTGCATTTCTGCAGTGCAGGACTTCTGTCTCTCTCTCTCTCTCTCTCTCTCTATCATTCTGTCTCTCCTTCTTTTCTTTATCTCTTCCTGGGACCGGCTATTTTTTTTTCTTTCTTCTTCGCTTTTTTGTGTTTTTGCATTCAAAATATTTTTGGGAATTTCTTTCCTGTATGAAAATGGATGCACAAAGTGGAAATTGAGAAATTGATCTCGGAGGACGGCGCAGCCGCGAGCGTCTCAACTTTCACGCGGACGGGGCTTTTCGTTCATTTATTTGTTTGCTCGCTTGTTTGGTTTGTTTTGCTCTTTTAAGGCTGCGGTGGCACGAGCGCAAAGCAAACTACAAAAAGAAGGAGGACGCGCGTGAATTGCCGGGACCCTTTGAAGTGCTCATAAGCTTCTTATTCTTTTTTTTTATTCTTTTTTTTTTTTTATACAACATCAGAAAAGATCAAACACCAGACATGTCCAGCTCGGATTGACGCGCCGTCGGACACCCACCCCTGTCTCTCTGTCTCTCTGTCTTTTTCTCTTTTTCAAATTAGTCAGCTCGTTTCAGGTCGGTCGGAGGGAGGGGAGTGAGTGTTGGTCATCAACTTTAGGGTGATGCCTGCTTCCCTGCGTGTGTATGTGTGTGTTTTCCCCCCCTCGACCTCCTCCTCCTCGCTCTGAGCTTCACCAGATCAGCACGCGCCTTCTCTTCTTCAACTTGTTGCACTCTTTATCATCATCATCATCATCATCATCATCAGTCCTAATAAAAACTCAACACAGAGGAGATTCTGCAAAAGCGCAATAACGTGAGTATTCGCACCTGTCTTGTACTGCATCTGTGTGTGTGTGTGTGTGTGTGTGTGAGAGAGAGAGAGAGAGAGAGGGAGTCAGTGTGTGTGTGTGTTAATGATTTTACTTGTGTCTGATTTTACTTTTATGCACAATAGTCGGATAGATGCAAAAAAGAAGGACAGAAAGAAAGAAAGGGGGGAAAAAAACTCCTGCTGTGTAGGTGTGAAGATTCGAGAGTCTCAGCCGCATCCCAAGGTGTTAAATTAACTACTGATAGATGAAATCTTTAAGCACTGAATTAACACACACACACACACAAACTGTATAAGATCTGTAAGACATAAGCATAATCCTTATAACACTATGTAGCATCATCTAACATCATCTTACGGTTGCTTACCATAAACCATCGCAACAGGATAAAGTAATATGATTAGAGTAAAACTAAATGGGTGTGTGTCTGTGTGTGTGTGTGTGTTTAAACCAACACAGCATGTGCAGACCTAAACCTCTTAATTCTCTTAATACTATACCTATAACATGCATTTAAATAGAATTAGACTATTATTATATGTACAAATTTCCGACCTCAGGTTATGTCTATTAATCAAGAACTTACCAATATTCGTAATGATCAAAATACCTAAAGAATAATTTAATGATTTAATAGTAACGTAATAACTTAATGATTTAATAGTATGACCTGAAAACTCCTAATACAACACAATAGCTGTTTATCAAGCATTACATCATTGAGGGTGTATGCACTGATTTCATATACAAAGTGCAATTTCAGTCACAATAGCGGTTAATGTGAGATAATGTTTATTAATGCTATTTCAGTCAGGAGCCGGGTTTAATAAAGCGTTCTGTGAGTTAAGGTGTCTAGGTGTTCGGAGTTGAAGAGGTATCTTGGTGGAGTTGAGGTCTGACTCGAAAAACTGCATAGCTACTAATTAAAATAAATCAATTACTAAATAATGAAACAAACATTAAATCCATTAAACTCTGAATTCAGGATGCCACTGCCGTTCGACACTTTTGCCGCTGATTTTAAAGACCCAGGAGACTGAACGCTGCTGATACTCCCAACACCTGAAGTGCCAAATTAGGACCGTAATGAATAAGACTGACCTGAGACCTGTGTTACTTCTCAACCGTATTCGTTCCAGGAGCTCCATCAGAGCGATTAGACTTGAGGATTAGATGCGCTAGTCGCTTCAGCACCGTGTGAATTAGGTGTTACCACTCAGCACTTTATTTCATGAGACACTGTAGCTGCGTGTTAAATCAAATCAACACCATGGGTTTGTTTTAGGATTTTTAGGAAGCCAGAGTTTGGGGTAATGTTCTTTTAGATATCTTACACTCTATCTATCTATCTATCTTGTGAAGATTTTGGTTTATTGTTAAATTATCACGCATGTATAATCACTTCATATCAGAACCAGCGCCCTGATCTCTGACAAGAAAGCGTGCTGATTGATAGAGGACAGAGTCAGCACCATGGACAGAGTCATGGGCAGCGTTATGAAGCGCCCTCTAGTGGACGGGGTGACTGAGGCCAAGGCGTGACTCCACACACACACACTTCAGCTTTCTCACTCATTTATTAGAGCAAGAAGGTGATTTTCAGAGCACTTGAGTTTAAAGTAAACTAATGCATTTAGTTTAGCACAGGAAGGGGATTTAAAATGAAATGGAGAACATTTATGATATGATAACACAGTGATTTTATTTTATTGCTGAAGTTAGATCAGTTTGACTTCCTGGTGTGTACGTCACACTCTTTTTTACGTCATGACTTCTGCTCAAAATGCACGAGTACATTTTATCACATCCTCATCATTATGTTAGTCACACCTCGAGCTGTTTTTACTTTTTTTTATTTTTTTTGTCTAAATGTATGTGTGTGTGTGTGTGTGTGTGTGTGTGTGTTAGTGTGCGTGTGTTATGATATCACTCAGGAGCAAAAGCTACACCCCAATCCTCACTTTACTTCCCAAAGCTTTTACACCTCGCTGAACTCTCTCCTCATTCTAATGCGTCTAATGTTAGATTTTATTCTAGTCTAATATTAGATCTGATTATTTTATTAAGGTTTAAATTCACTCCATAAGCTGGAGCTTTGTCGAGCTTTGTCGAACAGGGTTTAATTTGTTGTTGTTGTTTTTTTATAGTTGACCTGCGAACCAACTGGTTACAGTTCCTCATACTATTTTCGTTCATTTATTCACAGATAATCATTACATCGACTCCGAGGACATACATATTCATGAATGTGCAAATCGTGCAATTTAAATATTCACCTGTTTCTGAAATAGCGAGTGTGTGAGAAATTCAGTGGAGACGGATAAAATGTGTGAGAGCGGAAAATCTACACAGAAATAATATTTCACTGATGTCTATTAAAAATAAATGAATAAATAAATGAATGTAAAAACACTTAAAGATTAACACGTAACAAGTAAATAAATAAATATATGTATAATATTTAAAAAAATTATGTTGGGAATTTTTTTACCAAAATAAATAAATAAATAAATAAAATAGTAAATAGTAAACATAACTCATAAATAAAAAAAACATTATATTAATGAATGTTGGAATAAATAATAGACTGGAAAAATAAAATGAATAAATAAATAAATGGTAATACATGCCAAGTATATATATATATAATATATATATACAGACATGAATAGTATATTGAAATAAAAAAATAATAAACAAAATAAAAAAGTTAATAAAAATACTAAATAGTAATACATAAGTAAATAAATAAATACATATATAATATAAAATGTATAATATGCTGTCAATAATATATAACTTATTAATTTATGTCAATTTCTAGAACATTATTATTATTATTATTATTATTATTATTATTGCTGTTGTGATTATTATTATTTGTACAACTTTTTAAACTTGGTCTGTCACTTACCATCTTTTGTGTGTGTGTGTGTGTGTGTGTGTGTGTGTGTGTGTGTGTGTGTGTGTGTGTGTGTGTGTGCGCGTAAGCGTCAAATTGCAACCTGATAAGGCATTGCTGTATAACCTGGCCCTTGTATCCAATAGAAATTACAC
>JAAGKR010012645.1:5000-15928 GCA_011419295.1 Clarias macrocephalus
CTCCGCCGGCTGTTTACGGCTGGCGACGGCCCGCAGCATAACAGCATTAGGATCCACGCTTGAATAATAATGTTTTCATATCGCACATCAGTGATAATGCCGCTCTGGAGGTCTCGCTCGGAGACAAGCGCACACATGGGTTCACACTCCAGCAGCCGCTTTAATCGCCAATACTTACTGAGCTGCTGGGAGAGAGAGAGGAAATAAATAAATAATAGGGGGAACGAAAAAAAAAATCTTATGAGCCCTTGAAATGTGGAGCGCCTGCTGCTGCAGAAATCGATGTGTCATTTCAGAGTTGTGTTTGCCCGCTGACACCGACTCATCACCGCTCGATGAAAATGTATTCTCCTCCTCCTCCTCCTCCTCTTCTTCTTCCTCTTCTTTTTCTTCTTCTTCTTCTTCGTCTTCTTCGTCTTCTTGTCTTTGTGCAGACGCTGTCTGGATCTTGTTTCCATAGTTACGTGGTAGTTTAGGCAGGACAGGGCTGTGGGTGTTAACAGTGAATTAAACGATACCGCAGTGACCTTCTGCACGCCGGAGATCAGCGTTAGCGTGGCCTCGATGCTAACGCTGCTGTCGTCGCCACATGATGTAGCACCGAGCGCCGCCACCGCCGCCACCGTGTACGACCCGGCCGCAAAAACACCAACGTCTGCAGGATTCAGAGACTAGCAGGGATTAGCACAGAGCAGCGCAGGGGTTATTATTCATTTATCAGTTATTTATTTTTTATCCTTATTTATTTGTTTGTTTATTTCTGCTTAGAATTTTTTTTATTAAAAACTGTATACTAGTTTAATAGATGTATTATTTATTTACTAAACATATGTGTGCATTTAAAATAAATTAATTATTTGCTGCTGATTTTGTTGGGTTATATGAATCAAGAGCTGCTAGAATGTCATTGTTTATTGTTATTATTATTATTTCTTTATATTATATTATGTTATGTTATATCACATTTATTAATTTATTTCTAATTTATATATTCACATAAAATGCCTTATTATTGAATTGGACTAATTCAATAAATAAATCAAATCAAAAAAATTTTTATAAACCCAGATCCACTAATATTTGTAAGTGTACAAACTTTAGCAGTAAAAACAAAGTGCACAATAATATAATGAATAATATATTATTTTAACATACCTTCATCTAATCTTGATATTATATTATATTATATTATATTATATTATATTATATTATATTATATTATATTAATGGATATCGGTTGATTTTTAACAAATATTAATGAATGAATAAATTTTCATTGATTTATTAAATTAATTCAAAACTTTGTATTTTTACACAAAGTTTAAGTTTACGACTGTTTATGATGCTTTATTTATGTAAAACTACAGACGTTGCTGAAGAACGTTGCCGTGTCTCAGGTTATTGTATGAAGGATCTCGGTACATTATGAGAACGCGGCTGCACGTCACTGATGTGAACTGCGTCTCGTTAGGCGTTAAATAAAAGGCCCACAGCAGCGTTTGACTCTGAGATGTACAGAAGTGTAACATTAACGCAGACGAATGTGAGCGGCGTCATGTTCCTGCGCGTGTCTCCGAGGCGATGATGTCACAGAGCTGAACTCCGGGTTAACCCCGGCGCTCGGCCGTGTCTTCATTAGCATGTTCGAGTGTTTTCTGGGAAAATGAGCTATAGAAATTAACTCAGGATTAATTGGTGCCTTTATCTCGTTAGGAGAAATTTAATTTGGGGGATGATGGAATTGTTTAGACCTCCCTTTTGCATAATTGGATTGCTCTGAATGGCTGTCATTATCGGCTGTTTAGAGGCCTTGGTCTCGTAAAGAGCTGCGATGTGTCGAGCCCGGGCGTCTCGCTAACCTCCCAGCCAAAGTCGAGCATGTGGCTAACAACGCGCCGGTGATTAAAACCCATATAAAACCATTAGCGCACAGTAAAACCCGCCGCTGGGTGCCCAAGCCGCCTCGGTGCACAGGAAAGCTCAGCGTCGTGACGCCAGAGGACGAGGGTTTATGAGCACGGTGTTCGCATTCACACGCTGAGCCGTTATTAGCCCTTAACGATAGCGTGGATGCTAATAAACTTCGGCTGGATATGATTACAAAAGATCCTGCTGAAAGAAAAAAAATAATAAAAATCCTCTTCTTGTGCCGTTAAGGCGGTCGTGTTCCCGGCGTGTCATGAGTCTCAGGATCAGCATCGGCTGAAAACTATTCTTTAAAAATACCGACGCTTTGAAAAGACGGATGTGTAAAACTATAAAAAAAAAAGAAAAAAAATCTATCGAGGGACAAAAGTTTGAAAGCAGAAGAGGCGATAAAATATATGTATCTGTATACGTATGTGGTGCGCTTCCCGGAGAGTGTAATGTATGTTCTACATCTGTTGCTCATTAGTCACACAACAGGGGATTTGGGATTTAGGATTTATTAGCCGTTAATAATAGCGTGGGCGCTAACACCTCAGGTTGGCTCAGACTCTAAAACCTCGCGGTGGAAAACTCCTGCTCTCGGTACCGTGTTGATATCTCAGCCTGTTCGCTTTAAACAGAAATAAATCTGCGCTAGAGCTGTAACCGTGGCAACCGCGAGATCACTAAAGAACTAAAGTACAGTGTCAGGTGTTAGCGTTTCTCTGGGAGCGGCTCAATCACGAGGATGTGTATAGCAAATTTGAACAAGAATTTTAACAAATGCATAATGTGGTGATGCGTTTTTTAGGGGAGGAGTCTCCAGTGTCAGAGGTAAAGCTGAGAGGAATTTACACTTCTTCTTCTTCACTGTTTATCTGCTAGAACGTTTCAATCTTTAACAAATGAAAAATCATATTCATATTTAAATGCATATTCAAGTGCTTTACTTGAAGATCCATGATGATGTCACACACGAGGCCGCGTGCTGGAGTCAAAAAACCCGCAGCGTTCGTTTTTGTCGATGTTAGAAACCTAATGCCGCGTCGTGTTGCTGTATTGTTGTTGTTGTTGTTGTTGTTGTGTTCACGAGCCATAACATCCGCGCTATAATCATCATAAAGGTGATTTAAAGCCGAGTGAGATCTCGGCTTAGCGTTTCTCTCGGCGCTCCCTGGCTGATCGATAAGCGTCCTGCACCTGTCGATAGTTTGCTTTCTGTGCTAATTAGCCGTACGCTCCAGCGACTAGCACGGCAACACAGACACGCCTCGCGCAAACGCGTGTCTTTGACGTACGATCGCTCTTACAGATCTCAGGCCGAGCGTGTATGATGCACTGAGAGGCGTCGCATGAATTAATATAAGCGCTGTTAACATTATTATTATTATTATTATTATTATTATTATCAGCATGATCGCCGAGTTTCGTCTGATTGAAGGAGATGCTTCACACTCCGAGGCGTCATTTTTGTGTTTTTTTTCACGGATTTGTTTCTGTTTAAAAAAAGGCCTGGAGCAGCGGCGACGGAAATTCCTTCATTTTGATTTAAAAATAAAGTCATTACACGTTCGCTTCATGATGATGATGATGATGATGATCATCATCATCATTATCGTGCTCGCAGTACTAATTGTTTGTCTGCCAGATGTCGAGCTTCGCATAATTGAGTAATCTGACATTTTTGCGACAGCTTCCTGAAACAATCTCCCCGTCAGAGACGGACGCTCGCCGCCCTGAACGAGTCAAACAAAACAATAAATAAACAAAAATATTTATCAGTATATATTTTTTTATTCAAGATGTAAATCTGTAAAAATGCAGGTTGTGCTTTTAACATCATGAATATGCAAATAATGAATTTTTTTATGAATTAATATTAAATTTCATTTACATTAATCCTAATTCTAATTGAAATATATCATTTGAATATTTAATAACACATACCATAACACAACATGTTCCATATCTACTGTATCAGCATAAGGGGCGTGTCTACTGCCTAATTATAATACAGCGGAGCCTTGACGCCCTCAGTTCGCCTTAAGAACTGAAATTTTGCAAGATGTTTTCCTTGGCACAAATTTTTGCCGGTTTCTGAACAGTTAGTCATTGTTTTTTGTGTTTTTGTTTAAAATGTTTTATTCCTCTGACGCCGCAGTGACCTAAAAACGAGAACTTTTATTCGTTTATTTGTACTTTAAAAGTTTCCTGACCCGAGTTGTCACGTGCGTTCCTGCGGCCGTACTCAAGCGCTCGCTCTTCCCGTTTAAACATCCACAGCTACAATCTCTGACACTGGAGACTCCTTCCATGAACATGGAGCCCCTGACATGGACACGCCCCTGTAAACGAGCTGTTGCTATGGAAACGGTAACGTATTAGAGCGAGCGTGTTAGTTACACACAAACCTTCGAGCTGCTGTTCTGGAATTTGGCAGCCTCTGACCAATCAGAACGCAGGACTGGAGTGAAGCGTTAAATATGTAAGACGCTGGAACGTTCCGTCGAGAAGCTGGTATTAGCGTTAGCGTTAGCGTTAGAGTTAATGGCTGACTTTACAGAAGCAGCGATGTCCTTTTGTCTCTTCGCTCTGTAAAAAGAAGATGGCGCAGAGGTCGAGGATCAGTGTGAGAGCAGCAGGAGTGTGAGAGGTGTGATTAACACATAATGACCTACTGCTCAGCGTGTGTGTGTGTGTGTGTGTGTGTGTGTGTGTGTGTGTGTGTGTGTGTGGTTCACATGATCCCTCTCTTCCACCTTCTCTTATTAATGAAGTGAAATGACCAGGGATAATAACAGAACTGCGCTCCTGTCTACTTTCTCTTCCTTTTTTTTTTTTACTTTTTTCACCTTCTCTCTCTCTCTCTCTCTCTCTCTCTCTCTCTCCAATTTTCTGCAGTTCTTCCTTCTAATTAAGTCCTTTCTTCACCCTCACTGTTTCTCTCTCTCTCCCTAATTATCCACCCATCCTCTCAGTTTTTTTTCTCTCCTTCACTCTCGGCTAATTGCCTTGTTTTCTCTACCTCCATCTCTTTGTTTTGGTCTCTCCTTCTCTCTTTTCTCCCTAATTCCTTATTTCACTCTGTACCATCATTAGGCTTCTCATCTCTCTCTCTCTCTCTCTCTCTCTCTCTAGACTATTTCCCTTTGTTTTAATAACAATAGCTTTCTTTCCTTTGCTGTTATTTCCATGTTATCTCTCTCCTTTCCCTTCTTTGTCTTTCTTTTTTTCTTTCTTCCTCTCTCTATTCGACCTCTCTTTACCCTTCTCTTTGTCACACCGTTCTCTTTACACCAATTGTCACTTGGCCGGCTGGTGTGTGTGTGTGTGTGTGTGTGTGTGTGTGTGTGTGTGTGTGTGTGTGTGTGTGTTTCTCTCTCTCTCTCTCTCTTTTCAGTGACCTTTCTCTCTTCCTCTCTTCCTTTCATTTTCTCTCACTCCCATCTTTCTCTCTGTTCTTTCTCTTCATCTCTTTTATCATCGTTTCTCATTAGTTTTTTTTTTTCACACTTATTCTCCCTCTCTTCTTTCTCTTCATCTCCTTTTCCGCCTGTTCTCTTTAATTGGCCAGCTCTCAATCCCTTTCTCTTTTTTATGAACCTTCACCTCTCTCTCTCTCTCTCTCTCTCTCTCTCTCTCTGTACTATTTTCCTTTCTCTTTTTTATGAACCTTCACCTCTCTCTCTCTCTCTCTCTCTCTCTCTGTACTATTTTCCTTTCTATTTTTTATGCTCACTTCTTTCTCTCCCTAATTTTCTCTCCTTGCCATCAGTTTTTTCTCTTTTCTTCCCCGAGTTTTATCTTTTACCTCCATTCCATCATCCTTTTTTACTTGTTTTCCTCTCTCTCTCTCTCTCTCTCTCTCTCGCTCTCTTTCTCTCTTTTTACTGCATATTCCTCGTGTTCTCTTTTTAATTGGCCGGCGCTCAATCCCTTTCTCTTTTTAAGCCCTTCAAATCTCTCTCTCTCTCTCTCTCTCTCCCTCTCTCTCTCTCTCTCTCTCTCTCTCCCTCTCTCGAGGTTATTTCTGGGTGATGGAGAGCTGCAGTAGTAAATATGGCTCGGTGACCCTCTCCGGCTCGGCGTGTCGGGGGTCTGGCTGGGTGTTTGTGCGGCGCGAGACGCTGCCCGCTGTAATTCAGCCGCCTGCTGGATGTGCTGCCAGCGAGTATTGATTTTTCTTTCCCCAATCTCCAGGAGAGAGCGCGAGAAAAGATTAAAAACACTTTGTCAGTTTGGTGGGGAATAAGAATTCGACACGGGGGATCCGTTGGAGTGTGAAGGGTCAGGGCCGAGCTACATCTTTATGGGTTTAACTCCTTATCGACTGGACTGATTTCTCTCTCTCCTTCTGCCTCTTTCTCTCCCTCTCTCTGTCCTTTCTTTCTTTCTCATTAGCAGGTTATTAAGGGAAGCCGTGGAGCGGTGATGAATTCCCCCGTGGATAATTCCACCTCTGCAGCGAACCAGCCGAGCGAAGGATCACCTTCGAGGAGAAAAGGAAAGAACGAGAGCAGAGTGTGTGTGTATATGTGTGTGTGTGTGTGTGTGTGTGTGTGTGTGTGAGAGAGAGAGAGAGAGAGAGAGAGATATTGTTCCTCCTATCAAATCAGCACAATCGATCTGAAACGAGTGAGACATTGCTGTTTTGCTACACTGCTAAACTCGCTCCTCACAAACATGAATTCGTCAATAAACCCATCTGACGTGTCAATCAAAACGAGCCGTCACATGCGAAGGCCTGACACGCACCGAGCTTGACAATAAAGGCAATACCTCTCCACAAAAGCAGGGGGCAGTACTCATAGTCATATGTAGTAAATAATTAGCACAAACAAATTTGATCCGGAAACATTAAGTCTCACGTAAAAGCTCACGTTTAATTTGACGTGAAAAAAATAAATCTGGCGTGTGAACGCTTCCTCGCGGCTGGAGCCGCGCGCCACAGATGTGATGTCAGGGATGAGTAGTGACTTTTATTCACGTTGGAGCTGTAATGCCTACGTTGCCATAACAACGGGTCATGCAACATCTATAAATAATTGAACTAAAGCCTGCATGTTTTAAATATTTATCTGATTAAAATATTTATGTAGCCGTACCTGTGCAAGGGTTTTAAACCTTCAGGTTTCCAGCTACAGGTGAACTTCAATCTCACTGAATTTTCTATCTGTGGTTGATATTGTTACGTCACTGATATGCAAATCAGTTGAGTAATGGGCGGGGCTGTTTCATTTGCAGTTAATTACTCCACAATGATTGAATTGATCAACAACTCAATGTCATATTAAAATTCATTAATAAAAATTAATTGGACTAAACCCTTCTAGACAGGTTTATTTCTATTTCTTAAAAGGTAAAAATGTCTTGTGCAAATCTTATCTTTTTAAAATTTATATACTTTTGTAATTTTGGGATTATTACGTATAAATCAAACACAAGATTTTTCAGGTGGAGTTAAAACACTTTTAAGTTTTTAAGTTTAACTTCTAAGTTCAAATTTTTTATTTTCTGTTTCTAATGATCCACTAATATAACAGCACTGTTTTGAAGCTATAAATTGGTACAAATTAGTCTAAAAACAGTTTTAGTTATGATCTGAGCAGTTTTACTGCAAAATGAAATAAACACCAATTTTTAGACTTGAACTACTTTCAGCAAATTACTTTGTCCAGGCACAGAAGGTTGTCTAAAACAAAAGATGTTTTTGTTAAAAGATTACTATATGAACAGTTTTACAGTTATCTCATTTTGCTATGAAACTGTTCATATAGTAATCTGATTTCATGATTTATCTCATTTTGCTATAGAACAAATGAGATAACTCCATGATTTATTTAATGTCATAAGGTGTTAAAAAGCACAAACGGCAAAATATTTTGTGAAAAATTGTTCGAGTTATATCAGTGTGAATTTTATGTATGACACGACATCATCCCACGTACAGTAGCACGTACAGTTGTTAACTACATAACCTCCAGACAACTTTCAAATCACATAATGTCCTATTTAAAAGAAGGTACAGTATCATGGACGTTACGCGACACGTCTGTGTCATTCATTACTGCTGGAGTGGCTGCAGGAGCAGTAACAGACTGTACACGTCCTTTTCTTGGCTTTAAAATTCGACAAAAACCATTTGAACCACTCAAGAAATATCTTTATGAGAAAGAAGCCATGCAGTCGGCTCGTCACTTCACTCCAAATGTCGTGTCGTGCTTTGCTCACAATGTGGAAGTAGTTTTTAAATTCAACTCTTTGTTATTGACAACTTTGTGTGTCAGAGAATTATAATGTGACACAATGTGTAGAAGTCTGTGAATGCCGTTTATCTCACTGTTGCCGTCAAACTGCTCATATATTCTTTTGGAAGTTTTAAACTCCGGCTGCTGCTGGTTCCGCTGCATTCGGGAGCCGTGATGCACTTGAAAAATGAAACAGAATGATGACGCTTCACCACTCGAGAGACGCAGAGAGACGTTCTCCAGGGGGGATTTCTGAACTTTCTTCCAACCTCGTGCAGTAAAAAACAGGGACACCGGGACACAGGGACACAGGGAGGGACACTGGGACACAGGGAGACAGGGACACAGAGACACAGGGACACAGAGACACAAGGACACAGAGACACAGGGACACAGGGACACCGGGACACAGGGACACCGGGACACAGGGACACCGGGAGACAGGGACACAGAGACACAGGGAGACAGGGACACTGGGACACAGGGAGACAGAGACACAGGGACACCGGGACACAGGGACACCGGGACACAGGGAGACAGGGACACAGAGACACAGGGACACAGAGACACAGAGACACTGGGAGACAGGGACACAGGGACACCGGGACACAGAGACACAAGGACACAGGGACACCGGGACACAGGGACACAGAGACACCGGGAGACAGGGACACTGGGACACAGGGACACCGGGACACAGAGACACAGGGACACAGAGACACAGGGTCACAGGGACACTGGGACACAGGGACACAGAGTCCACATGCGTCATGCGTACTGTATGCGCTCGCTCGGTTGAGGCACAAACAGACATTATTCTGCACAGACCTGCACTGTGATGAGGCTCTGCTGTTAACGACTGAAGTGAAGCTGAGAGGACGAGTCTGATACGGTTGTAAAGTGACGTTTCTGTGCTGTTTATTATGTTTCCTTAACAATCTTTATAATTAAAAAGGTTTTGTGGGAAACAAAACTCGACACTTTTTTTCCTTTTTTTTCTAATTTGCTGTTTGAATCACAGTCAAAGCATCAGTTTCTTATCAACTCAAACAACTTGTGTTTTTTACTAATTTGCGTATTTACACAAACACAACTGCTGGCTGATTTTGCCATTGTGACAAAATGTAGGATTTATAGTGTTTTGCTAAAACAGCTAAAATTCACACTGATATAACCCAATTTTGACATAATATTTCAAGAGTTTTTACACCTTTGTGACTCAGACTCGGTTTGTAATACAAAACTTGCTTAATTTAAAGCAACAAAAAACGAATTCTTCTGCAAGAAACTAAAAAACTGCAAGAATGGAGTTACCTCGCTTTGCTGTCAAACTGTTCATCTAAAGTAAAGTAAAGTAAAGTAATTAGCGTATACATTTATTTTTATGAAATATTAGCAGTGTTGGGTGTAATGCGATACAAAGTACCAGTAATCTAACGCGTTCGCGCCGCCATTCAAGTCCTCAGTTACTTAGTTACTTTTTCAAAAATGCGACACCGCGTAGCTGAGGTATATTAGGGTATTAGTAGTGAACAGATTATGGGCCAAATTATAAAGGTCATTATAACGCAGTAATGTAACCGATTTCTTTTTGAAGACGGTAATTTTGTAATGTAATTAGTTACTTTAAAAAGTAACGTCCCCCAACACTGTACATTACTGTAAATACATTTTACTACATTCAAGACGTTTTCTCTTGCTAAGGCCGCGTTTCTGCCGTGTGTAGTTACAGCTCTGGCGACGGACACACGCGCGCCTACGACTCTCAGAATCAAGCGACCGTTAATGCAGGAGGCGGAGCTTACTGAATGATCGATATGTGAGTAGAGCAGGCTTGGTGTTGGACGATGTTACACCGTGTCATGTTATTGTTTTCTCCTGTTCTCCAGAGGTTCTTCTCTGAACAGATGTTTGATTGGAGCTGCACGAACCTGAGAAGGAATTTCAGCAAACTTTCACAACCTGCAAAAAAACACCTTCGGAGCAGAAAGCTTTGTTTAGCTCTTTATTCGGAGCTGCAGATGGAAACCTGCGACACTTTCACCGACACTCCGACATCTCTGGTGTTACATTATCACCTGCAGCGCGGAACTGCGGAGACGTTCATTTAACACCAGCAACCTCACGCCTGGGTTAGAGCAAAGAGCACGTCACATGACGCACCGCCGCGCTCTCTCTGCCGCTCCCGCTCGCTTCTCAACTCCATTGTTGTGGTGTTTATTTATTCTAACTTTTTATGACAAACACGGTGTTGATTCTGTGGTGAAAAGAAGAAAGAAAAAGTGAAGATGATAAGTTTAAAGGGAAAAGTAGAAATAAAAAAAGGAAAAAAAAAACAGAGAAAAAAGGAAAATTTTATAATTAAGAAAGACAATGAACGGATAAATAGAACAACAGATGAAAATAAAGAATGAAAAAGAAGCAAGAGAAAATGAAACTGGAAAGAAAGAAAGAAAGAAAGAAAGAAAGAAAGAAAGAGAAACAGGTGAGCTGATGAAGTAACGGCAGTGTTGATCTGTTTTTGTGTACACACACACACACACACACACACACACACACACACACACACACACACACACACGCGCGCGCGCACACACACACACACACACACAAGCACACACACACACACACACACACACATACAGAATGTCCTGCTTAAAGGCATGTGGTTTTATTCCCTCATGAATATTCATAATGTTGAATTTTCATATTCATATCTCTGAGGCCTCTGAGCTGCAGATCTGTCACACACACACACACACACACACACAC
>JAAGKR010012646.1:0-15924 GCA_011419295.1 Clarias macrocephalus
TGTGTGTGTGTGTGTGTGTGTGTGTGTCAATACTCCTTTCACAATGTGGGTTAAGCCTTAAGCAATCATGCAAGTCATACAGACTACAACACAACACAACACACACACACACACACACACACACACACACACCCACACACACACACACACACACACACACACACACACACACGCACGCACACACACACATTAGCTTTTCATCTTTTTAAAGTGTGCCATTACTTTGTGAATGGTTAGTCTTATTTGTTTCGGTCTTTCAAGTCATTAATATGAAACAAAAATCTGAGGTTGATGAAATGTTCACAAAACTGGTGTGTAATTAAAAAATAAATAAATGTTGTTATCGAACATGTGCATAAGACTAGAGTGATTTAATTATTCGATTTAAAGCCAATTAATCAAGGAACACGTTTATAAATTTCTATTGTACATTTTTCTACAAAATTTCTACATTTTCAGACACTAAATATATTTTCATGAACAACATTTAATGTATAAATGTTCCAGCAAACAGTTTAACAAATAAATGTTCACACATAAACTGAATCACTCCAGGAACTCTGAGATGGTGAAGCGAAAGTCTTGTTAGTGTTACATTCTCCTGATCACGTCTTCTTTTTTTTTCTTTTTTTTTTTTTATAATTTGTGTTTGTTGGCTTGTTGTTAGCAGCAAAAACTTAATGTAAATTGCATTTCTGTAAAGCTGCTCTGGGAACAATATCCAAAACGCTATACAAGTAATATTTCATTGATTTTGAATTTATTCTCTAATCTATACATACTGTACTATATAAAAAAACGTAAAGTGGGCGTGTCTTTACATAATTTGTGGGGACGTAAGATGAGTGATAGAACACATCAAGATGGTTTTTGGAATTTGTTTGTCTGTATGTTTGTGCACACATCACATAAAAACTACTAAAGAAATTTTAGTGGGGTTTTCACAAGGGTATGTGGCTGAGCTCGAGGTAACATATAGGCTTCGTTTCATTGCAATCGTCCGACAGGAAGAGAAGATATGCTACTTTGAAATTTAAATGAAAAACAAAAAAAATCAACAACTGATTGTGCAACTGAAATCTACTTAATAAACACCATCTCACACTTTCATTCCGTGCGCTTCATGGTGACATAAAAATTTTAGTTCATTCCAAAATTCAACAGATGGGGCTGTGCATTTGTGTGCCGTTAAATTCCACACGAACAAACTCGAGGGCACATCTAGTAAATAATATAGTTGCTCACTTGGTGCTGCTGTAAGTGAATGTATTTTACACATTCACATCAAATGAAAAAACTGCCTTAAAAGCAAACAAAATTTAAAAATTTTTAATGTATTTTCCCCCACCTGTGTTAAAACCCATGACAATTTCACAATTCAATCTCTCTCTTTCTCTCTTTCTCTCTTTTTCAGAACATCTTATTTTTTATTTTTAATTTTTTTAGCAGATGTTAATGCTCCAAGGTGTTTTGCTCAACATTCCCCCAAACAGCCGGTCTCTAATCTGCATTACAAATTGCCATTTCTTCCCACCGGCATTTTCCCCTCATTGTTTTTTACATTATTTTGCATGACAAAAATATATTTTGCGATATTACATCCGGACTGCGCTTTATTAGACCCAATATAACGGCCTGATTAAGCCATTAAAGACACATCTGCTATCCTAATTTCTTTTTAATTTATCGAGGACCGGGATGCGTACTGCAGCGGCGGCGCTGACATTTTAATTAAGTCCAGACAGTAAGAGTGATTACGGGCATGGAGACGGCTGACTGCTGTTTATGGGCCGGTGGAGGATGAATACGGATGTTTTCGTGGCGTTTTGCGTTTGTGTGTGAAGTAACTCTGCTTTGTGCTTCATTCTTGTAGTGATGAACGGATTTGAAAGATCTCACATCCAAACCGAAATTGGATGTTTGATTTACATGCCATGCGCGCTGGGTTGCCAGATTAGTGTTCAAGTAGATCTCTATTGCTTCCATTCAAGCTTTATTTGTACTGAGAATGTCTCTATACGCATTTACTGAAAGCTTGTATATGACATGACATGTAGTCATTATAATTTTCAAAGTAAATGCTACTACATAGGACGGGTACAAGGAAGGATTTGCGCTAATTCACAAAGTCGCTTCAATCGGAGCTCTGTGTTGCATCACCATCCAGTGGTACCCAGGCCATCCTTTTCACCTCAAGAACCTCAGCATACGAAGCATCTTCGGTATACTTCTGGTTGCGTTTATGTCCGGTAGCCGATCAAAGCAAAGGCAGATCCGCTGTTTGTGTCAGTGGAAAGGCCAAGCGAATTTCTTTGCATTTTGTGCAAGACTTAATGAAGAAATGACACCATTGGTCCCAATAATGTTAGCAGGGACGGGATATAACATTAGAATAAAAACGGAGCTGCTTACAGTTTGTTTTTTAAAGCAGCTGGTGACAAAAGGAATCATAAATTAAGGTTCAATTTAGGTTGGTTGTTTTTATATGCAAAAATATGATTGTTGGCAATATTGTAATATTTTTGGGTGGCTGGAACGGATTATCTGCATTATTTAAAAAATAGCTTGTAAAACTAGCTTATATAGCAAAGACACTTGAGCTGTGTGTGTCTTTCCATCAGACATGTTATAGACCCCCCGCCCAACCCCACCCCACATCTCCAACCCCCATATGTGGCTCTTCCTCAAACTGGTGCCACAACGTTTAAAGCCACTCAGCTGTACAGAGCGTCTCTGGGTGCTCTAGCGTTACAGTTTAAATTCACTGGAACCGAGAGGTCCAAACCCTTATCTAGTATCTAGTATGATGATACCTCTGAGAGATCCACAGGCCAGCTCCATGAGGACATGGTGTGGTAAGAATGTGTTGGAGTGGAAGACCACAGAGCCCTGACTGAACTCGAGCCCAGTGGACCATCACCTTTGGGATGAACTGGTGAACTGGGACCAGAGCCTACTTGACATTTTGACATCAGTGCCTGAGCTCTTACAGCTACAAATCTCACTCTGTTATCTAGTGGAAAGGTGATCCAGAAGATAAGGGTGGAGATTACAGTATTACAACTGGCAAAAATCTGGAGTGGGATGCTCAGCATGGACATATGGATGCCCTGATCCAGGGTGCACATACTTTGGCTGCATAGTGTTCAGTGCATTTCACTGCAGGACAAAAACGAGAGCTTGTTTTTTCTCGCTTGCTAGTGTGAATGAGTGTTTCGTGAACATTTCCATTTTTCTTCTTTTATAATTGTATTTAAATGTAAATGCAGGTGAAACATCCATTTCGTGCATAAAGCTTGTAAAATATTCGAGTTGATTTATTAGGATCGGCGTACGTGACCACAAAGCTCTTTGGGTTACAGTGTAATCACGGTGTATGGTCCATAGAGGCTTTTCTTCTTTTTGGTTCAGTCTAATTCGTCTGGTCTCTCTTCTTCTACATTGTCTATACGATGTAAAAGGCCACGTGCGAGCTTTCATCCTTGGCGTCCATATTTCCCAGTTGCTTAGCAACAGTGTTCTCATGAGTATAACCACACGAACAATGCGTTTGTCCTCCCATGCCGAAAGCAGAAATTCATCCAAGCGATAAGAACATTTCATGTTGTGCTGTTAAAGTGAAATAATCAACAACAGAGACGTGTGATGAAGCGGAGTCGCTGTTAACCGACTTGAAGTCGATAGTTTTACGACAACCTGTTTTATCCCTCTTGAAGTCTTTTTTTTTTTAATAATGATTCATTTATTTAATAAATTGACACAACACTTTTTTAACGTTGTAGAACATTTCTGGAGCGTATGTTTATTTCATCTCTTTAAGTTGAGATGAGAAAAACACATAAAATTGCAGCTTTATCTCTGCCAGTTTCAAAGCACTGACACTGGAGACTCCTTCCATGAATGACCTTTAAATCAGTTGTTACTATAGAAACCATAATGAACTCATTAGTCATAGTACTATATTCCCATCAGCACCTCCGATCAATCAGAAGAGCTCCGTCATATAATGGCATTCTTATCCGGATTGCCGAACAGCTGAAACACGTTATGTGATTGTTGTGAGGATGCCCCCTGGTGGACAGGAGGGCATAGTAGTGATCTGAGAAGTTCAGAAGTACCGTCATGCTCCTGGTACTCCGCAGACCTAACAGCTTAAGCACCGACCGTCTGCTGTGCCGATTTAAAAGAAACAGATAACACAGCAGTGTGTAGTCTTGTTCGTGTGGTGGGGGAAAAAAATGGTTACGTGTGAGATTCTGTCTCTGCCTGTTGACCGTCTCCAGCTGTTGCTTCTTTAAACCAGCATGGAACACACAGGTGATGGCGTGAGTGAAGAATTTTGTCCTTCAAATCCAAAAAGGATATTTTCTGGATGGCAATACAAAGGCACCGAGAAGTAAATTGAAGAGCCTGAGGGCTTAGTCAGCCTGCTGAGAAGCTCTTTTAAAAGAATTTCTTTTTGGAGCTCAAAATGAAGAGAAAAAAAAAAAAAAGAAAAGAATTTCCATCACAAAGCGGAGCTCAGCCTCATTGGCACACATGCCCTCGCCATCAGCGGCCTGATGCGAAGGTTATATGAAAAACAGAATTAAAAGAAATTTCACAATAGCTCACCTGATTCGACGTTTCATTCCTTTACATTGCTGAGGTCGTTTCTAACCGGCGCTCGGCATCTTCTCTAATCTTTTCGCTTCGCCGCATGGTACGTCGCGATTTCACAGAAGCCCCGGGACACACTTTATTTTACGCATTCGTGCATGTTTTTGATCTTTAGACAAAAATGGCTTGGAGGAAGTTAAAGGGGTGGGGTAATGCCCTTAATCATGATCAATCAAGGGTTGTGAGATCATCAGAAATGTCAGAGTGATTCTGTCAACTGAGGGTGTAAGAACGCAGCACCTGTGCCTCTTCACCCAACATCTGACTGGGATATAATTCATTTTTACCGTCCATCCTGCGTCATCAAAATATCCTTGAAGCATAGATCACTCGTACAGCTCGTCCATTCTGCATTATTCTCAATCTACATCTCAGACTAGAACAGCTGCGGAGCCGCGGTGAGCTACAGTAGGTTAGAGCCCGATAATAAAGCAAAATCCGTACCTCCACTGTAAGTAACAAGGCTTGTCTCATTGGATGAGGGCGAACAGAATGTGGATCCACTGTAAGTTGAATTTGAGGGATCTTTAATCGCAGTTGACAGGCATCAAGGCACCAGATCAAAGCATCTACAAGTACAACCTTGGATATTTATTACATTTCTTAGTTCTAAGTTTTTTTTTTTTTTTTTGAGGGATAGTAAGTAATATTCATATATTCTGCCAAATATACATCTTGTTTATTTTTTACATTAAAAGTAAAAAAAAAGAGAAATGCACTGTATATGCAACTGTCTAGAATCTTTTAATACAGTAGCAATGTTACCACATGCATAAATCATGCCTTATAATACAGCGTGTAGTATATGAACAGCTGATATAATGATTTCAAAATAAAAATACACTAATATACAGTACAATATTTGGTCACTCATCTTTATTTATTTATTTAGTTAGTTAATTAGTTAGTTGTTTATACATAGTTGTAGTCAAAAAAAAGTCTGAAATTATGTACAGTATGAAGACAAAGCAACAGTCCATCATTACTTCAGGATGTGAAGGTCAATCCATTTGGAAAATTGCAAGCACAGTGAATGTACAGTATTGTCTACATCTTTTTTTTTTAAGTTGTAAAAAGTGCATTATTTTGTATTTTTATATGGAATTAAACACAGTAGCCATTTGTGTAATTCAATTCTATTTGTCTAGCAATTTTAAACAATGGACATTGTTGGAAAGCAGGTTTACAGTACCTGAAAAAAATAAATATAAAAAAAAAAATAAATAATAATAATAATAATAATAATAATACACTAATATAGCAGTGTTCCTTCTAGAATTAATAAATGACCTTAGTGGAGTTGCATCAACATTACAAAACATCGCCAACACCCCCAGCAGACTGAGCCACGTTTCCATTAAATCTGAAAAAAAAAAAATAAATTCATGGGTGACTGCAGTAGGAACTTGTGCAACTTGGCAGGAATGCAGTATAAACCAGTATGTATCGTTGCCATTGATGTGGAGCTGCCACAGTGTCACATCTCTTAGGGACCTCACTGACATTGGGAAAGACTGGATGGCGTCTTGACTGTTGTCACTGTTGTCATATTTAGTATAACCTCACTATCACTTGATTTAAACACCTGCATGTGACACAGTATTTATATCAATCCGCTGGATGCATCGACAAAGTAGAAGGCATGTGATATGTAAGAGTTTGGTGAGATCTGATCGGACATGGTACAGTAATAAGTCGGTTCAATCTCATTGGACCTGGTGAGCACATGGTTAGATTAGATCCAACTTCACTGTCATTTGTGCAAAGAGCCAATGAAATACAGTATATACAGAATAAATCCAAGTGAAATATACAGTAGTGCAATAATAAGTTGTGGAAGCTTTTTATGAGATATTATAAGATGTAAAGATGATGTAAATCATGATAGACACACATTTTTCAACTCAATGCACATTTTTTCATTTTCCTGCTGCATACTTCAATATTTTTAGGACACCATGGGAACTTCATGGTCTTCATCAGAATGTGACAGAGGCCTCAGTGTCCCTGGATTAACTTCAGAATAATCTTCCAAGCAGACTAACCCCGAGTGGAAAACCTCATTCCAGGATCTGTTTAGTGAATCCATCACTTTGGGTGACGTTTCCGCTGTCCGGACAGCTCGGCTTTCACAAACAAGCTTAACTGCTCACTGTATGTCTTGATCCGGAAAAGCCATTAGACTTTACTCATTCATCATCAGCGTGTTTATGATCCGGTCTTTTAAACGTCTATTAAGGCAATGAATTCTGTTAAGCTCCTGTGATGGATAAATACATGGATTAGGACACCACACTTTAGATCATACTTTACATTAGATCTACTGCAGGTTTGTATTGCATAACTGACTCCGTTATATAACTCTAATGTACCGTATTTCACTTTCTGTAGGGAAAAAAGATCCAGAGCAGAGGGTTGAGTTAAACCTGCGCTAGGACGCAAGACGTGAAATGCTCTATTATAAAAACATTAGTAAAGTAAAACGTGAATTACTTTATAGATTACTGTGCTATAAAAGCTTCAGGGAATGCAATTATAGAAAAAATAATCAAGGTCTCAGCCCTTTCCTATAACCGCCACCAACATCTTTAATTCCACACTTAATTTACACAGATTATTAATGACTATGCTGGATGACTATCATTTACAATGCACAGATTTTACCCCAGCACAGATTTGTTGCTTTATTTGGTGTAAAGCTACTTTTTTTTTTTCTGTTTACAAGCCAAAAGGTTTTAGCTTCACTGTTCTATCTCAGATATAATCATTTCTAATACATAACCCAACAGGACACCCAAAAGGGACAAACAATAAAAATTGTGAAAACAATAAAACACCATCTGTTTTACACATCGTCCCTGCAGAGAGGTTTGGCCCAAACAGATGCAGTATTATAAAAAAAGAAAGAAAGAAAAAAAGAAACGAAAGGTATTAAAAAGAAACAGGTATTAATTAGTGTTTTAGCCTTCTGTTTGTGGGTCGTCATTACTCAGAATGGATCAGCTGAGTTTGCTGAGTGTTTATTAACTTGGCTTATTATTCTAGTCAGAACGGTGGCTGTGTTGGTGGCTCAGTGATCGGCTGCTCACCTCCTGTGTGGACGTTCTGGGCTCAAGTCCCAGACACTAGGGGTCCCAAGCTGGAATAAAAACAGGAAGGTTATGTTCAGGAAGTCATCCGGTGCAAAACCTGTGCTAAAAATATTGTGAAGATCTGGCAATCTGCTTTGAGGGTCAGCTGAAAAAAACAACAACAAAATTCTAGTTATAATATATATTTGTGTTTGTTTTTTACACTCATCAATTGCGATACAGAGCAATTATTATTATTATTATTATTATTATTATTATTATTATTATTATGGATGATTTGCTTAGCTCGGTTTATGTCATGTGCTGCTAGCGATGAACAACTCATCCTGAGTTTCAACTTGTAGTAGCATGTTTATGACATAGAGGTGGACAAAATATACAAATCTTGTAAAAGGAGAGATACCCTAGGTAAAATATTACATTACATATTACATTACAAGTCCCAAGTTTACATTACTACTTAAGGAAAAATACAAAAGTACACACTTTCAAACTTAAGTAATAATCATACTGAGCGTATGTTAGCTCACCGTAGCCTTAGTCATCGTACGAGTCTGATATGCGTCAGATTATGAACAGCCAAATCGTGCAATTATGCTGAAAAGCCAGCAGCAAAGGCAAATAGCCAAATCCTACACACCACACTCATTATGCATCACTACGCAAGGCGGGAATGTAGCGGAGAAGAAAGTTCAAGTATTAGTTTTAGCGTGTAACAGAGTAAAAGAAATCCACTAATAAAAAGTATAAATATGTGAAATTTGTACTTAAGCACAGTTACAAAGTAAACTGTTCCCTCGTTCCCTTCTCCCTCGGCGATTACATCCATTCATCCATCCATTTTCTGTACCATGTGTCCTGTGTGTTGTGTTTGGGCTGGAGGTTATCCCAGGGCACATGGCAGGGTACATCCTGGGAGCGGTGCCAGCTGATCACAGGGCGCAGACCCACACACGCACACACACAACCCATCATGCAGTATGGGCAATTCGGCATGTCCATGGAATGTAGGAGGAAATGCACCAGAACATGCAAATTCCACACACACACACACACACACACACACACACACACACACACACACAGTCCTAAATAAATATTGATATTTTACAGTATGATTAGTAGACAGCTCAAGGACACCTGATTTGTTCATCGCAAAGTGTGATGATTTAAAAACAACCTGGAAATTACAGCTTTACTGATGAGCTCCGTGCTCGCTGGATTGAGTTCGAATAGAGCGTTTGTGTGTTTGCACTCACATGAATGAATGTTGACATGTCTATATAAATCGATATCTATATATTTATTTTTTAATATACCGGTTAGGAAGCTGGAGTCAGAGCCACATGGTCAGCCAGTATACAGCGCCCCCTGGAGCAGATAGTGTTAAGTGCCTCACTCAAGGGCTCAACAGTGGAAACTTGGTGGTGCTGGGGTTTGAACCTTCTGACCAGTAACCCACAGGCTTATTGGTCTGAGCCACCGCTGCCCTGAAATATACGGCAGGAACCCATTTAAAGCACATAGCAGATCTTGCAGTGTCACACACAGAACCTCAGATTAGACATACTGACCAGAACTGTCTAATAACTTCCACCTGGATCTGAAGTCTGCATCAGACTCAGCAGGGATCTCTTCAAATCAACTTTTTTTTCTTCTTCTTTTCTTTGTCCCTTTGCTGGGAACATTGGTTTCACTCAAGGTTTCTCCAGCAATCACAGTTTTATAGACAGTACGCTAGCGATAAGATTGAATGAATAAAACGGCATCGGTACATTAAAAAAGCCAAGTGAACCAAGGCCAGGCTGTGACATCAATTGGACGCACTCTGTTCATGCATATTTTTCATAAAGCTTATTAATGGTAACGGGAAAAAAAAAACAACTTTTTATAATTGCTCCAATTTTGTGTGTGAAAACGTCGACTAGTCACGTCATGGTGTATTATTTATGTTTTCCGTATGCAAGTTTCTCATGCCTACAAAACGTAAAGTGAAAGTGTGTGATGTGAGTTACATGCCTGATGCCTGATATACTTTCTCTCATGCTGACGGGATTTTATTGACTTTAGGAGTGATCATGTATCACAAGATAACAACACAGATGTTTCCTGTCAGAAGGAAATCCTGGATCATATATGACCTACTGCGGCATTATGAATCCACAATCATGTTACTCTTCAATGTCTTTATATTTATGGACAGTGTTCGCCCTTGTTTTATTGTTCCCATCTCTCCATTCCTGATTGTCATCGCTCACCTTCAAGCAACTACCTCATCCTTATTCCTCCTGCAGGGAAATTATATTTTCCTTCGAAAACCAGCCTTTTTTCCCCCTATTTCTTTTGACAGGTGTGAATTGAACAGGTAATTGCATATCAATATATTTTGTGGCCAGTGCTTTTAGTGCACCTCATCTCTTGGCCACAGTGTTTCCTTTGTTTCCATTAACCAGAACACGGTGCATTATCGCAGCCTCCATTATCACACGGGGCAAAGCATGAAGAAAATGTATCTTACCTGCAATCTACGGTGGCTCGGCTCTAGAAATAGCACCCGAGGTGACATTTTAATATAATAATTGTGTAGGTTGTGCTTGTGTTCCTGCACACAGGCAGGTGACAGAATGAGTTTCGACTCGCTGAACTTCTCGTTCTAACAATAGCGTGAGGTCTGTGGGAGGTTCTGTGTTTTTTATAGATCGCAGCATGATCTGTTTTTAATACAAATAAAGATGTAATTAGTTGCTACGTTATGTGCTGCTCGTTACACTTACGCTTTCCCAGGCTTATAATTGCTGTTCTGTGTTCTGGTTACACGCATACATTTTTTTTTTTTTTATCTTATTGTCTCTTAATATGGAATATACTACTACTGCTACATAAATAACAAAAATAAATATTGCAAGTAGCAAAGTAAAACATCAAATAAAAATTTTAAAAATAAATGTAAAAAATGACAATTATTTCAAATTTCATTTACTGGGATATTTCTATATTTATCAATTTGTGTTTAAAAAATGTTTGCTGGCATCTATCTATTTGATCCCTCTGTGTGGGGGGAAAGGGGTCTTTCATAAAAGTTCTTTATAAGTTCCTCTGATAAATAACAATTACGTTCAACAACTGTGGCTCCGTCCTGATTTTCACTGCAGTTAGGTAACGAGGTTGCAGTTGTACAAGCTCTGAATCTCCAAATGTCCAATAAACAAGGTCATGGGTTTTCTTTTTGTCTGCGTTTTTGTATTATTCACCAAGGTCTAATTATTTCTTTCATTTGATAAATCCAGGGAATAATGTTCAATCCTAAGCTTGGTGAACTGTCTGGTTTGGAGTCTGGTGAGAGAGTGCACATGGTCTCCCTGTGTTTTTGTACTGTAGGTTTACTGTTGGTTCTCCAGAAAGCATTTTAGTTTCAGTCAAGAGTAAAAAAAAATGTTGAGAAGAGCTGGTGTACCCTGAGAGGTGATTTCTCCCACTTTGAGCTCAGTGTTCCTGGGATATGCTCTGGATTCACCAAAATCCAGCAGTAAAGATGAATGCAGTAATTAATGAATGAATAAGGGTTAAATACTGAGTGTGGATCTGTTTTTGGAATCAGGATTTCTATGAGGAACAACTGAAGAACCCTTAAACGTTCTAAACATTCAAGAGTATCTCACGATCAATATCACCACACTTCACCCAAATCATTTAACTTAGAGTGTCGTTTATTGTCCAATGATTTTCTCAACCATTATCAAAACCACAGCTGAGTAAATATCCGTTGGAGGAACCATTCTGCTTGGTCTAATACACTTTTAGAGACTTCTCCTGGAAGATGACCAGTGGTGGGGAAGTGCTGGCTCACTTGGTTAAGGCTCTGGGTTACTGATCAGAAGGATGGCGGTTCAAGCCCCAGTCTTTCCAAGCTGCTATTGTTGAGCCCTTGAGCAAGGCCCTTAAGCCTTGTGCTCCAGGGGGCGCTGTATCCTGGCTTGTCCTGCGCTCTGACCTCAGCTTTTCAGTTTGGATATGTGAAAAAATATTTACCTGGGCTTAAGGTACATCCGAAAAATAACTGAATCTTAATCTGACTGCTTGTCATGGCTTAAAACCTTACATTTGCTTTCCTTTCATTGATCAAAAGTCAGACAAGAGTATGTCAGAAATTCAGGATGTTAATTAAATAATATTCACTTTCTTCTTAAATTCCTGCTCCTCTATTCTTTCTATTCATTCGGCACGGTGTTTATATGTGGAAACTGCTTTGCTCGATAACTCAATCTGCAGCCGTTATCTCACAGCAGGTGCTGTTGTTATTTAGCGCCGGAACATGACCGCGTTTTTCTCCTTGTGACTGAGACACTATCCCTCAGGCTTCGCAAAAAAGAATATGGAGGACAGCCATCACTGGTATAAAAGCCAGACTAGAATAGAAACAGACGGTAATGATAAGCTCTGGCATCTGCCATTAAAATAGCTTTTATTGATGGAGTGTAACTGGTGAAGTCAGACATGTAGCGCAAATAAAAGCCGCATTAAAAAAAAAGACACTCGCTTGGCTCTTATTGACTCCACAATTGCGGCTCTGCGCCAATTTTCACTGCAATTAGGTAGTGAGGTGGCGATTACACAAGCTCTGAATCTCCAAACGCCCAATAAACAAGGTCATGGGTTTTCTTTTTGAAGTCTGCTTTCTGAATTTTAGATTTGGTATTCACCAAGGTTTAATTTATTCCCATTTCATGCTGATTAGCCTGTTTACAGCTTGTGCTAAACAGAAGGTTGGCCAAAAAAAAAAAAAAAAAAAAAAAAAAAAAAAAACCAGCATCCCTGTGCTGATAAGTGCGCTTGCTGTATCCGAGTGTGAGCTACTGCCTGTTAAGTAAGATTGAGTGCAGGTGCTTCAAGGGGAGATTGCTTTCAGGAAAAGGGTGTTTTGTCTACTAAATAGATCTTTAACGTGAGCCGACTGGATTTATTTCTTACATCTTCATGCATTTTTCATGCACGTCCGTTCTGGGAGCATTTGGCCCAGCCCATAAAACCGTCCGGCATGATGCATGCGAGTTGTGGTAAAATTAGGTTGATCCATGCCCAGATCACATCAGTGCACATCTGCGTCAGCGTTTCTGTCACTCAGCTCCCAGAGTGCGGTTCACTTTTTACAACAGTCCCTCAGAGAATAGCAATCAGTCGCTTAGTTTTACCCGATTAATTCATGAATTACACCAACTCATTGCGGTGTGCAGAACTGGGAGTTTATTCATGGGATCAATCATGGGACATTTTATTAGATACACATACTGTGTACACCTTTGCCACGGACACCTTGACCACGCACACCTTGACCACGAACACCTATACCACAGACAACTTAACCACAGACACCTTGGCCCCTGCATATTTGCCACGGACGCCTACCCCACAGACACCTTGACCACGGACACCTTGACCACGGACACCTTGACCACGGACACCTATACAGTACCACAAACAACTTAACCATGGACACCTTGACCATGAACACCTATACAGTACCACAGATAACTTAACCACAGACAACTTAACCACGGACACCTTGACCACGGACACCTTGACCACAAACACCTTGGCCCCTGCATATTGCCACGGACGCCTACCTCACAGACAACTTGACCACGGATACCTTGACCATGGACACCTTTTCCACGGACACCACAAACCTATTCCACGGATGCCTACCCCACGGACACCTATACCACGGACACCTATACCACGGACACCTATACCACGGACACCTTGACCACAGACACCTTGACCACAGACTCCTTGACCACAGATTTCTTGGCCCCTGCATATTTGCCATGGACGCCTACCCCACAGACAACTTGACCACGGATACCTTGACCATGGACACGTTTTCCACGGACACCACAAACCACCACAAACCTATACCACGGACACCTATACCACAGACAACTTAACCACAGACACCTTGGCCCCTGCATATTTGCCACGGACGCCTACCCCACAGACAACTTGACCACGGACACCTTGACCACGGACACCTTGACCACGGACACCTTGACCACGGACACCTATACAGTACCACAGACAACTTGACCACGGACACCTTGACCACGGACACCTATACCACGAACACCTATACCACGGACACCTTGACCACGGACACCTATACAGTACCACAGACAACCATGGACACCTTGACCACGAACACCTATACAGTACCACAGACAACTTAACCACGGACACCTTGACCACAAACACCTTGGCCCCTGCATATTGCCACGGACGCCTACCTCACAGACAACTTGACCACGGATACCTTGACCATGGACACCTTTTCCACGGACACCACAAACCTATTCCACGGATGCCTACCCCACGGACACCTATACCACGGACACCTAAACCACGGACACCTATACCATGGACACCTTGACCACAGACACCTTGACCACAGACTCCTTGACCACAGACTTCTTGGCCCCTGCATATTTGCCATGGACGCCTACCCCACAGACAACTTGACCACGGATACTCTGACCATGGACACCTTTTCCACGGACACCACAAACCACCACAAACCTATACCACGGACAGATATACCACGGACACCTTGACCACAAACACCTTGACCACAAACACCTTGACCGTGGACACTTACTGTATACTACGAATACCTTTTGCTGTTCACTCCTATATTCTGCCACTCTATTACTCCCCATCACTTGCTTTTCTCAATTTTCTCCTTTATTCTTTCAATCAATTCTTTCACATCATCTTCATCATTCTACTCTTTTGATCTTCTCTTTTTTTAATCTTCTAAAGACTCCTCTCATACACAGGTGACCACATCAAGTATTTCTCCTTAATTCCACTATTCCTTTATTCACTTCAGTACAATCATACCTTTTTTCCCTCTCACTTTTTCACTTCTTAACACCTTCTGTCCTTCAATCCATTTCCTCTGCTTTTTACTCCTTTATTTACTCGATTCTTCCACACTTTGTTTTCTACACTATTATTTTTTATGCATTATTCCTCGTCTCACCTTTTACTTCATCACTCCTGCATATCTCACCTCCTTTCTACCAAATCACCCATTCTCTGCTTGTCCTAGCCTCCACTCCTCTTTCTTCTCCACCGATCATTCACTCTGCTCAGTATGTTCCTTCGGTCATCCTTTTTATGATGACACAACCACCTCCTTATTCCACCATACTTTCACCTCCTCATCCCTTTGTCCTGATATTATTTAACTTTTTACAGCAGTCAACTAATTTCTTTATTCTTTATTCTTTAATTGGAGTTAACTCCATTTCCTCCTTCTCAATTCATTCATCCATCTCTCCTTGCCTTCACTCTTCCCTATGATATGGTAATTCCTCATTCCTCCACTCTTTCAGCCCTTCTTGTCTGGATGCTTGAACATGTTTTTAGTCATCCCTTACTTTGTTCATCCATACCTCCATTTCTCTACTTCAACACATTTCTTCTTAACCTTATGCCTTAAATCCACTTCACTTCTCTTCCATTCCCTCCTACACACATCCATCGCACCATGCTTCCACTTTCCACTTTCCTTCACGTCTTTACACCTTCAACTCACCTTTTATCCAGCCTTCTGTCCCTCACCTCCAACTCCTCTCCATCTTAAAATTCTCGTCCTCCCTTCTCTCCTGCCACCTGTCCTCCTCTCTTTCTCTCCTCCACTCCACCTATGCTCCTCGCCTTCACTGATATAGCCACAGTGCTGGATGAGTCACCTAAACAGGAAGTGGCATTGTGTTGTATTAGGATGCTTTGAGCTTCACAACAACAGTAATCATCAATAATCTCACACATAATGCTCGAACAGAACAGAACGGAGAGCAGAGTGGCAGAAAGGCTTCTGCTTGCTATGGAAACAAGACAAGATCTATTCTCCTCAAAAACATAAATGACCTGGATTCTTTTATTCTACCAATTTGAATAGATTCAAAACACTGACGGTGTCAATCGAATCGCTTCCTTTATCTCCTTTCCAAAATCCACATAATGTATGTTCTAATTTCTCCACATGTATAATCAGCTTATTATCTCCCTTACATTATCTGCTACGATACATTTCTTCTCAGTACATTATAATAAAGAAATCCTTAGATTACCTCATCAGACAGACTAAATAACAGGAACTGGCTTATATTTA
>JAAGKR010012647.1:0-15923 GCA_011419295.1 Clarias macrocephalus
TAATATTGTAATTTATTGAGATGCACATGTGTGTATATGTGGATATAAGTGTGTACGTATGTAAGTATATACTGTACCTACTGTACTGTATATATCATTATTTCTTCTAGCACTGTGGGATTTATTTTTCTGTCATATTTTTCTCACTGCCACATGAATAGATTTGTAACCCCCAGCCCCCTTATCACAGGCTACATGTGTGTGTTCAGTTCCCACCCAAACTTCACTCGTATCTCCTGCAGGATGTTATCACTGACACTACACTGGGTTTAAAAAGCGCGCGTTTTTTTGTAGCATAATTTAGCTTTCTCTGTCCAGGGTGAGTGCTGAGGACACGACAGGACCCACGAGTAAGTAATGACTTCTAAAATACTCACATATTGCACTCTTTGATTATTTCAGTTTATAATACTAATAGAAATATTAATTAAATAAATCTGAGAGAGAGAAAGCGATGGGGTGATTTAATGCAAGTATTGTATATATTTTTTAGGTTACCATTGTAGGTCTATATAGAGTAAAAACTAAAACATTATATACATCTCTATCTCAATTTGTCTAAAATATGAATTTTACAGTGTCAAAGCTGGTGTATAAGGAAAGCATATTTTTCGAGGATTCATTTTAAATGTAAAAATGTAATACTTTAATTTGAAGGGGGAAAAAACTATATCTTTTGTGTGATTCTTAAAATAATTCTTTTCATATTTAGCTCGAATTGCATTCAGTTAAAACGCTCCTCGGAACTCAATTTGTGAAATCTTTTGTTTCCTTCGGCGGCTTTTTAGAGAAGCACCCAAAACAAAAAAAAAGGCTGCTGATTGTGTTTCAAAATATCTATAAACGTTGTATTTAGGTGTCCTATATAGGGCGGAAGTAACTATCCTTATCCCTCTAGTTCTAGTGCACTCTGTGTTGAATGAGAAGGCATTTGGAAAGCGGCTTTGCTTAGCGTACTCTGTGCTAGGATAGTTTATTGTATTAAGCTAGCACTGGAAGCTAACGTCTAACTTGCTTATATGGTTAAAAAGTTAGCCAACTAGTTAGCATGCCAGATACTTTAGCGGTGTTAGCTTGAATTGGTGCAACTCTGTCACCTCGTTGTTGCGATATATTAATAATTAAATGTTTTTATATTTATATATATATTTTTTAATTCAATAATGTTATTAACGTTACGGTAGACTGGACAAATCGATGCCAGTTGTGCCTGAGGCGGTTGGTTTCTATAGTAACGGATCCAGGATCCAGTATGTGAAGGGCAGAAAGAGGACACTGAGGTAAACCAAAAATATTATTAAAAAGAAAGAGTAAATAAGAATAAATAAAGTCTTTTGGTTGTTTGATTGCAAGTCAGATGTTTGGCGTTGTTATGATGTGGATTTATTTCACGATACCTGAAAATATATCGCGGTTCTTACGATATTACGGTATTAACAGCTCAGTTTAACAGATGTGTAAAATCATTTGTTGAAGTAAAGTAAATTCCGATCGTTCACCCGGAGTCACTCCAAGAGCTTTTTGTGTCTTTCGTCAACAGGTCACTTTTTTAAAAAGCGCAGTCATGGTGCTGAAGATTTTCTTCCCGCGGTGCTGCAACATGGCCGACAGCGGTCTGCTCGTGGGCCGCTGGATCCCAGGCCACGACTCGGCCGTGGTGCTCGCCGTCGTTCACTACCCCTTCATACCCGGCACCGTGAAGAAGTACCTGAGCGAGCTGCGCAGCCAGATTCAGCTGGATCTGACCGTACTGGGCTCGTGGAGCTTATCCAAGGACGGCCAGCAGGAAATGGACGGCTTCTTGAAGGACCTCAGCACCATCTTCCCTCACACACGCTGGCTGCAGCTGAGCCGTGAACCCGGGAAGCGAGGATTCTCTTGTGAGTTGGTGCCCAAAAACGGACAAACACCAGCAGGCGACGAGGAAGACAAAATCATCTTCGTCCATTACGACCAGAGGAAGGTCATGCTCTCGCGGCTTCACCCTGTCCACGAGAATGGAGCTGATGTGGAGTCTTCAGAGCTACGTGCGGTTTTCAACACGGTTTCACAGAGCGAGCCGCTGTTCCTCCTCGATAAATATGACGACGGGCCACTGAAGCTGACCCACTGGCAGTCGGAGGGCAGGGAGGCGAGCATCATCGTCGAACTGGTCAAGCAAGCCTCTGTGCCCGCCTGCATCCTCCTCACCATGCTGGTGTCTTGGTGGAAATGGGTGTGGAGCTTCAGGTACGTTGGGATTAGTCAACGTACAAATTGTGTGTGTGGAGCAAAGTGCCTCTTGTAATAAATACAACACCACAATATCTTTGGTAATATTTATTTTAAGCTTGAAAAAGAAATTTAGATGAAAGAAGAATGTGAAATATTCAGGAGTTTGTCATTTTCAAGCAATCTGGTGTCTCTCAGTCCAATTGGAACTTCAGTTGGATTGAGAGATTTGGACTGTGTCAATTCACAAAGCGTTGACATGTCTTTATTTTTTAATATATTTTCTATATATTTAGTATACTGGTTTAACTAATAATGCTTGCTTTTTTTGGTCCACCAGGGGGCAGAGCTAATTTGTGGACCACAACATGTTTTAAAATTATAAAAGTGTTTAAATCTTTTGCATGGAAATGTTGTACCTTGCATATTTTATAGCTGCGTCATTACAGCCCATAAAGTCTATAAATACTAATGAAAATGACAAACTACACCTTTAAGTTTGCAGATCAGACAAAGAGAAGCGTAACATCAAACAAATAGCTCAAGGCGATAACATCATTTATTTGTTAATGTGTTTTAAGGGACTTGTTAGTTGATTTTACTGACATCTGCTGGCTGTGAGGCATTTTGCAATAACACAATAACAAAACAGACCAGTCTGAAGACGTGCTTCCTTTACTATTACTATTATTATTATTATATTCCTTCCTTTACTATTATTATTATAATTATAATAATTTTTAATAATTATTATTTTAATTATCTGTTCCAAAAATTAGGCAAACCTAATTTCTTGCCCAGAATATTAAGCAATTCTTTTTATAAAATCAAAACCTCCTGAAATTAAATCCAAAAAAGGATTTTTTTTTTTGTGTGTGTGCATGGAAAAATTTCTCTTTCTTTTTTTGGGGGTGGGGGGGGGGATGGGGTGGAGTGTGTAAACATTGCAATTCTACGTGTTGTGTGAAAAAGGAACATGAGCAGTTTTCAAAGTTGTCTAGTGCTAAGGGAGTGGGAGAGTTCAGCAACTCGCGCGCCACCACTCAGTCAGCTGACGGTAATACCCCTATCTCACCTAAGAGGTTTGCCGCTTGCCGCTTGGTGGCCGTAAGCACTGTTCATCATAATTCACTGCGAGTTTTGGCGCTGTGATTATGTTTCCATCTTTCCGCGCGAAAAATTAAACATGTTTTTATTACTTAATATTTATTAAGTATTAAACAATTTTTAAAACTTGTTAACTTTTTTGCCGGTCCTTGCCAATGCTTGCGGAACTTCCGGCAACTCACGTTCTGTTGTCTGTTATTTCATTAAATTTTATACAATCTACCGGAAAGTTGAATTTGTCAAGATCTAAGCTGTTCCCAATTACTAACCAAGCACAGGCTGCTATGTTTTAAATTGGCGTGTTGCACATGTTCCCTGCCAATAAATACAGGGAAAAATACAGGAAGAAATACAATGAAGTTGTCAATTCATGATATTCCTCTTCTTGTAATTTTAATATTTGATTTACATTGTTGTTCAATATAGTTTAATAAATAATGCTACATGATAAGACTTCGAGTAGACCCAGTAATCGGTGATCGGTATCGGCCGATACAGCTTCTAGTGATCAGAGATTGGTGCTCGGCCCCATAAATCCTGATCGGAGCAGCCCTATTACAAATTATAAGTTGTTTTTACTAATTAATTAATTTATCATTTTTTGGTTTTTGCAGGGTGCTGAATATTTGGCCGGTGCGCTTCATTGCTGGCAAGCTGTCCACCTGTGTTCAGGCAGGATACAGGACCGATCATTTCCAAACCGTCTTCTCGACCAGGAAAGCCACAACGCACACAGACTTCATGAGGTACGGGATTCAAGCCCTGAATTCCTTGGAATGTTTTCAGTAGTTTGGTGCGTGTGTTTTTTATTTATTTATTTATTTATTTTAAATATTTTTCTCTGTCTGCAGGAAGGCAAACATGTTTGTGTCCTTTTTTGTGGACATAGCTCTGGGACTGCTGCTGATCTCATGGCTCTACAGAGAGAACCGCATCAGCCAGCTCGCTAACACCTTAGTGCCGGCTGCTGACGTGAGTACTCTGTACACACCAAACACACCAATAGCACCTCGCTGGGGGACGCAGCTCTACACCTATGGATTAGTGGATGATATAAACACGGGAGTTTACAGTAGAAACAGTGTGTTTTAGATACTGGGCCATGCGCTCTCCGTGTTTCATAAAAAGAGAAACTGTTCGGTTTGTTTTCCAGCACGTAGCAAAGGAACTGCAGGAGCTGCTGGAGTGGCTCATGGGCGCCCCTGCTGGTCTGAAGATGAATCGCGCTTTAGATGAAGTGCTGGGGAGATTCTTCCTCTACCACATTCACCTGTGGATCAGTGAGTGACGGCGTCTCTGTGCGTCCGAGGAAAACAATAAAAACCTTCTGTTTTATTAATGCTCACTTCACAGAGCAGGGCAAATATCTCACAGGGATTTCATTTAATCAGAATTCATAAATAAAGTCACAGACATCATGTTCAGTTATTTATCTAGTGTGTTTGTGTGTGTTTTTTTAATTATTAATTTTTTTTTGTGTCCTCAGGTTACATCCGTCTAATGTCTCCCTTTATCGAAATGATACTGTGGTACGTCGGACTCTCCGCTTGCCTGGGTTTGACCTTCGCTCTGTCCGTGCTGTCGGACATCGTGGCGTTTTTGACCTTCCACATCTACTGCTTTTACGTGTATGGAGCTCGGTAAGGCACAACATGATGCTGTCTACATAACTCACTGATGTACAGAGATAATATCGATGGCAGGAAGTCAAAGCACTTTTTACAAGTTACTCTGGATAAGAGCGTCTGCCAAATCCCTAAATGTAAATGTGATTCTGCCTCCAAGCTGGAAAAACAAACCGCTCAGAAACCTGTAGTACGAGAGACTAGTAGGTCCTGTAGCACTGTGGTCTAGTTTCGTCTCTGTGCAAAAAAACAGCAGCTTATATAAATTTCATGGATATACTGTAGATAAGTGGAGATTAGTTAGCACTAATTCTCTCACTCTGGAGAATGAAGACATCTGGGGTTAATATCTTTTACGAGACATATTTAGGACTAAGACCATGTGCCGGATTCAAGTCAGGCTTTATTAAACATCAGGTTAGAGTTCGTAGATATGTTCTCATTTCAAGAGGATAAACACATGAGCTTTTCTCGCTTAAATTAGTTGTTGACCAAGATGGCGGCCAAGCCCTTATCAAGCCTGTTAAATGTTGAGATTGCTTATTGGAAACTTTATACCAGGACTCTCGCTTAAAATCATCGTCTCCCAGCGTGTGAAAACTGTGGAAACCAGCAGAGGGCAGCGTATGTTTTCTTTCCTTTTGGAGACGCGGCTTCTTTTAAAATCATAGAAATATTGTTTTAAAATATTTTAGACTTTCTCCATAAACCATAAAGTGTCCTGGCAGGTAAGATAAATATTCTATATTAAAAAGAAAAAACACATCTTCGGTGCATGTTTGTTTACAATGTCAAGTGTGACGAGCTCATGTGTTTTGGTCGGGTGTCTTGCACTCATTTGTTGTTTAATCATTTAAGGTGAGATCCACCATCAGTCAGGCTAATTATTTGTATTATTCATAATACAATGCTTTTTATGAGAATTTCACTATGAAACTAGTTATTCTTACTATGCATAATAAGAATAAGACGAATTATAACATTATTATAATAAGATGCTAGTAAGTGAGAGAAAATTGTATTTCATCTTGTTAAAACTAGAGCTCGGCTTCTTTTCCTTCTCCTGAAATATACTTCTAGTACTTGTTTTATTTTCACGTCGATTTTTCTGAACTTGTCTTTAAAACATAAATGGGGAAAATACGTGATTCTAATTAGTTAATCCTGTTTCATACCTCAGCAGTTCATAGCCAGTGAATTTCTTATGAGCATTGTTAATGTGCAGAAATCTCATTATATACTGTACAATGTCTTTGTACACAAACTCGTCTGTAAACATCGCCTCTGTACGAGTCAACACAGACCTGTTACAGTACATATCAGATTATTAATTATATGAATTAAATCTGATATCTACTCCTAGTATTAATGGTTATCTGTCTACTGTATTATCTCTCCTTTACGAGCATGTCATTAATGATCAGTAGCACTCATGATAAACCATACAAGATGTATGCTGTGTATCGTCTTGTATACATTATCATGATTGTTATTGATCATTAATGACGTGCTCATAACGATGTGTAGCAGTAACGGGTTACACGTCTCCTCACATGAATCTGCTTAGAATCATTCAGCATTTTAATCTCTGCTTGGTTTGAACAGACGCAGTGCAATAAAGAGCTGCTGAACCCTTTCCTGCCGGCTTATAGAAAATCTAAACAAATCGGCACGTCTCTGATGGATCTTTACGAACTTTCTGAACTCTAGAGAGCACATTTCTATCATGCAACATGATAGAAAAAGGGAATAAATCTGTGACGGGACGTTTAACGAGTCTGATGGTCAGGAGGGGTGCACATACTTTTGTCCATACAGTGTAAAAATTTATGTAAAAGTGTCGTACTACGTAGAAGAGGTAATAATGGAGATGTGAAGACACGTGGGACGTGTGTCTCTGCAGGCTCTATTTTCTGAAGATCTACGGCCTGTCGTCCCTCTGGAGGCTCTTCCGTGGGAAGAAGTGGAACGTCCTGAGACAGCGCGTGGACTCGTGCTCTTACGACCTGGACCAGGTAACATCTCACTCGTAATGTGTGTCATTAACTTGACGAGAGAAATAAATGGCGGTGAGGGAACGACTCGCGTAACCCCACTTCCCGCTCCGGAGTGTTGTGTTCCCGCGTGTCACGCTTGTAGTTTACTTCCTGTTCGTCTTTTATCCTGCAGCTGTTTCTCGGGACTCTGCTCTTCACCGTGCTGCTGTTTTTGCTCCCCACCACTGCGCTGTATTACCTGGTCTTTACTCTGGTGAGTGAAGCGGATCGATGCAGGAGGAAATGTGTGTTTTATTCATGATCTGTTGACGTGCCTGGTGAAGTCGGTGTCCTCACGAGAGTCGCTGTTGTTCTGGTGTGTTCGCAGCTGCGGCTGGTGGTGGTGATGTTCCAGGGTCTGATCCACCTCAGCGTGGACTTCATCAACTCCTTCCCGCTGTTCGCCGTGGGGCTGCGCGTCTGCCGTCCGTATCGACTGGCTGGTGGGTCTCGCTAGCGTCCACACACACACACACACACACACACACACACACACTCTTTAGCAAAGTTTCTAATAGTTTTGCACTATTTCGAAACTATTCGAAATAGTGCGAATTTCCCAGGACGAGTGCAAAACATCCAGCAGTGATTTTAGAGAAAAATTCACGCACAAATGTTTTTATTTATTTATTATTTTCCTTTGAACTGAAACCTTCTTTTTATATTTATTTTAGTTTACTTTCCCTCTGTACACAACATTCACTCGTTAATATTCATTATTTACTCAGTATTTATTACTCGCTCACTTGTTCATGTTAATTACACACTTATTATTCATCATACCCTCATTATTATTACTTATACACTCAGTCAGTCTTCACTAATACACTCATTAATGTCCATCAAATGCTGGTTAATATTTATTATACACATATTAATATTTATGTTCGTTCATGAATATACTTTAAACAATTGTTAATAGTCGTTAGATGCTTTTTAACATTAATTATAAGCATGTTATTGTTTGTTATACACTTTTTTCATGACTTACTCGTTAAATATTCAGTATGTACTCATTATTCATAATATAATCAGTAACTTTGTTAATTACATACACTTGTTAATGTTAATTAGACCTTATCTATTTAATTTATATTACTGAATGTTCACTATACATTATAATATATGTAATATTCATTATGCATTTAATTTTTCATCATACGTTGGTTAATGTCTTGTTTGTTAACGTTTACTAATATTTAGTCAAGTCAAAAAAATATTAATTGATCCCCATTGGGAAATTTAAGGCACGCAGAGTAGTTATATTAATAACTCAAAAAAAAGTCATTAGTGCAAATACCAAATAAAATAGCACAAATAAAATACAGCTGTTGGAATGATGATAACTGGAATTCGTTCGCTTGAATAAATAAGTGTTTAAAATCTGTAAAAGTTAACATCTGTATAAAATATTTGTACATAAATATAAACTGTATAAACTGTGGGGAAAAAAAAGTATAGGTAGAAGAGGAAAGTAGAATAAGGTGAAATGGATAAACTTATAAAATGTGTGTGTGTGTTTCAGAGGGAGTGAAATTCCACGTGCTGCATGAAGAACCTGGTGCTCCACTTCACCTGCTGATGGAGGTAGCAAACTAACATTAATGTCTGTCTGCATATCTGATTATCTGTCTATCTATTAGTGATGTGTGTGTGTGTGTGTGTGTGTGTGTGTGTGTGTGTGTGTGTGTATGTGTGTGTGTGTGTGCAGATTAACCCTCTACAGTGCGGTTCAGTGCTGCAGTGTTACCGCATCGAGACGTCCGGTTGCTCGTCCAGAGACTCGTGGCTCGCTTTGTGTAAGAAGCTGTTTGTAGGAGAGCTCATTTACCCCTGGAGGCAGAAAAGCACCAAGACTGACTGAAACACACCTGAGACTCTCCTGAGCTCCACCACACTCACCAAACCCACCCCAGCGATCACACGCCCACTCCTCTCTCTCTCCGCCCGCTGTGTGAGATGGCATCGGAGGTGTCTGTGTGTGGGTTTTTTATTATTTTTTTTTTTTATACTGAACTGAATGAATTTTCTCCCCAGGTCTGGTGCTGCTGATGGTATTTTAATCCTAGTATTAGTCTTAATAAATTCTAATCCTAAATCAAGATCCTAATTATTTTCTTATGATTATTAACTTATTGATTCGTTGATGATTATACACTTGTTTTCTAACATTCACTTGAGTTTTTTTGTTTTTTTGTTTTTTCCCCAATGTATTTCGGTGAATGATTAACAAAAATTTTAATAAAAAAAAAAAACTCAGGCTTTTCAATGTTTAGATTGAAAACCCTACAATAATAAATTAGTGATGTAGTGACTGAGGCGTGTTCATCTGAACTGATACTGATTCGTTCACCTGAGTGAGTCGTTTGGACCGAATCATTTGTAAATGAATCATTTGTACTTCAGGTGCGGTTTGTGCTCAGCACCTCCACTCGTGCCATGTCGTTTAATCCTCCTTCTGTTTCTGTGGTGGTGTGTTAATTACACACATTAGCATGTTAATTGATCTGGAGAAATTAGATTGTAATTTTTTTGTCACTTTAGAATTCATTTCTTTCTGATTTGCATTAAAATACTCTCTTTATAAAGCGCTTACACAACAGTGTGTTTATTTTAGAGTTTGAGGTTGTTTAATTGAGAAGGTGTGTGTGTGTGTGTGTGTGTGTGTGTGTGTGTGTGTGTATGTGTATGTGTGTTGAAGCATGCTGCATCTGTTAAAGTTTTTAGTTTTAATTCCTACAAAGTTTCTCTCTCTCTCTCTCTTCTCTCTCTCTCTCTCTGTATATCTGTTTTATGCTATCTGTCCGTTCATCTATTTTTCCTTCTGTCTTTGTTTTTCTCTCCTCTCTGTGTCCGTCTGTCTCTCTGTCAGTCTGCGTATCTGTGTCTGTCTATCCATCTCTTTCTATGTATTTGTCAGTTTCTTTGTTTATATATCTGACAGTCAATCCACCCATCTGTCTAACTGTGTCCTTTTTATCTGTCTATCTGTCTCTCTTTTGCTACATCTGTCTTTCTATCTTTGCCTGTTTTTCCTGTCTTTCTGTGTTAGAGCGATTTTTGTTGGGAGCATATTATTTCACCTCTCTCTCTCTCCCTCTCTCTCTCTCTCTTGTCTTTTTCACTCTTATCCTCAGTTCAGTTAACAGCTCATAACTCAGTTTATACTTGCAGCATTGAATTATATAAAAACTCCTTTTTTATGAAGATGACAGAGAGGTGGTGAGACTGCTTTTTTTTAATGAAGTCATTAAAGCCTTGTGTGTGCATCTGTGTGCGTGTGTGTATTTGCTTTAATTGTGCTCCATATGTTCCCTCGTGTCCCATGAGATGCTCACATTTCTCTAATCCAGACACGTTCTGGCCACAAAGACTTCATGCAGCAATTTGCATTTTTAATCTCTTCTCGGGAAAGGAGCCACTTGTCCATGCTTTAATGATGCAGGTGACCTTTGACCTCTTCTGGCCCTTTAACCCTCTCAAGCTGTTGTGTGACAAACGCCTGGAGCCCAACAGAAACGAGGAACTCCTTACTGTAAGTGTGTGCGTGTATGCATCACAGAACAGAGTTGTAGTTATTATGAAAGCTTTAGCAGAGCCTCAGATTTCCTCCTCCTGCATTTTCATGTTTTATTTTACATTTTATTCTAATTGCGATAATGAATGTATCTGTTCTTCATGCTTACGCTACTGTGCCTGACCTCTAACTCCGAAAGAGGTCTAAATTTGTCTGTCTGTCTGTCAGGTGCTATGATGTCTGTTTAACTGTTTTTGTCTAACTGTTTGTCTGTCTGTCTCTGTAAATCTGTATGTGATCTCTCTCTCTCTCTCTCTCTCTCTCTCTCTCTCTCTCTCTCAGAAGTTCAGTTCAGAAGGGCTTTATTGGCATGAATGTAAATAAATAAATAAATAAATTTACATTGCTGCCCAAGAAATTATAGAATATTGTTTACATTATAAGTAACATCAGTCTGCTTTTATAAACATATAAAAAACTAGATGTTCCTGCGACTTTGTTTGCGTGGAATTTAATTGCATACTCATAAGCACGTTTTATAAAAAAAAAAGCCTATATGTTACCTAGAGCGCGGCCAAATACCGCTGTGAAAACCACATTAATATTTGTTCAGTAGATTCTATGTGATGCATGCACAAACAAACAGACAAACAGACAGACAAAAAACAAAAACATCTTGATGTGTCCTATTACTCATCTTACGTCTTGCCCATCTTACCCCCAAATTATAATTTTTTTGTAAATATCTTCAAAGTACAGGCACACTACTTTACAGTTTTATTATATGTATAGATGAAAGAATAACATTGTAGGTAAACAATAACAAAAAACAACAACAACAAAAACTATCAAGTACCTGAATAATAGCGATATTAAATCGTAGTTAGTTTGGGTTACTCTCTCTCTTTCTCTCTGTGTCTCTCTCTGGCTGTCTTTGTCTCTCTCTGTCTTTGTGTCTCTCTATCTCTTTAAGATGAGATATATTTGTGTGCCAGTTTTAAATCAAACCATTCGACTCGATTCATTTAAGAGTCGACTCATGACTCATTGTATTTTTTTTTCCTCATCTAAACCTGACCGGTTGTTATATTTGTTATATTATTATTATTATTATTATTATTATTATTATTATTATTATTATTTTGTTATTTATACTGCAAATATTTATCGAAATCGTTTTGTTTTTACCGTATAATGAACAATAATAACAGTGCGATGAAGACGGATCCTCTGTGGTGACTCGTACTGAATGATTCATGATTCATACACACATCTAAGAAACAAACACACCTCTCATCTTTCTCAATTTCCCACCAACGATCAGAAAACTAGTAGCATTTAGTCATCTCTTTAATTGAACTAAACATTAACCAACAGATAACTGCAACAAACGAGCAGCTCTACATTGAGATACATATGATTCACTCGCGAGTCGGCTCTTTGCGTAAAAGAATTTGTTGAAGTGAATCGATTCTTGTGTGAATCTGAATCGACCGGACTGACAGTGTAGGCGCAGATACACACACAGACCTGAGCGACGGGCACTCTTACAGTTAAACTGGACATTTCTGAGGTTTAATAACACAAATAGCAGAATCTCTGAAATACATGTTGGATATTTTATCAGAATCCCGATGAGAGGTTTTTTGGATGTTTATCTTTAAAAACTCTGAGTTTTTTTTATGTTCGTTGCTGAGAACTCAACTAACGCTAGCAGTATTAGCAGGCGAAGGTAGTTTATGCTAAGCTAATATTCTGTAAACAGGCTGCGGATGAGCATCTGTTCGCTATGTGTTTCTTCAAATAATTTTTTATAGTTAAAAAAAATCCTAAAATTTATATATATATTTTTTTCCTGCAGTGAGTGATCTGGACTGAGGTAGGCTTTAAATGTATCGCGCGTTTATTCATTTTTGACAGCTAGCGTTAGTTAGCAAGCTAATGCGATATTAGCATCGCTACAGCACACAAATTAGCAAAATATATACATTTTATTTCATCATAAGTGAATTCTGGTTTGTTTACCCATACATGTATAGATATTTAATATCCGTGTTCTTTGTTCTAAACGAGCTTTGTTTTTTTTCTGAAATGCGTTTAGCTAGCACACAATGCTTAGCGAGTGATGCTAACTGATTAGCGCACAAACTGTCTTTTCCCCTCAGTGTTTAAACCTCTCACAAATTACTGCGTGTGCTTTTGGATAAAATAAAAAAACACAATATAAGAGCGCGAGTCTGATGTGAGCTAGCCGGTGTAGCCAGCCTGGACGCTGTGGCTCCTGGATGAATTTATTCGCTTTTATGAGACTCGGTGAAGTGCTGGAGCTTGTGGCTCTGATGTGAGCAGGATGGGCTCTCAGGGCAGCCCGGTGAAGAGCTACGACTACCTGCTGAAGTTCCTGCTGGTGGGAGACAGTGATGTGGGGAAAGGAGAGATCCTGGACAGCCTGCAGGACGGATCTGCAGAGAGTCCATACGCCTACAGCAGCGGTGAGTCCAGCGTCATGGGGTTTTACTTACACACACACACACACACACACACACACACACACACACACACACACACACACACACCAATATATTAATCCCCTCCATCAGGGGTCACTTGCTTACTTAAACACACACACACACACACACACACACACACACACACACACACACTAATCACCCCCATCAGAGGTTATACACACACATCACCCCATCAAGGGGTGAAGGGTGATATATATATACACACACACACACACACAAATCGCCCTCATCAGATATTATATACATGCACACACACATACTAATCACCTTCATCAAGGGTTATACACACACGCACACTAATCAACCGCATCAGATGTATTTACACCCATCAGGGTTTATATATATAAAATATATAAAATATATAAACACACATACATACACAGACATCACATCACCCCATCAGGGTTTATATATACACACACATATATATGTACACACACACACATTAATCATGCTCTCTACAAGTCCAACACCTCTTTTATAGGCCACACTTTTATAGGCAATGTATCCCCCCCCCCCTCTCTCTCTCTTTACAAAAGTCCAGCTTCAGGGTTTTTCTTCTGTACCAAAGTCATGTTCTCTACAAGTCCAGCACCACCATCAGGTTCATTTCTACATGCAAATCACACTTTGCACAAATCCTGCTCCACCCTCAGGGGTAGCCTCTGTACACAAATCACATTCTCAACAGGTCCAGCACTACACTTTGGGGTTATGCATACCCAAATCATGCTCTCTTCAGCACCACAGTCAGAGCTTACTACTCCACAGAGATCACAGTCCCCGGCCGGGCCAGGAGATCACAGCTATACACAGATCATACTTGCCAGAAGGTTGTAGGTTCCAGTCCAGCACCACCATCAGGGGTTACTTTTATATGCAAATCACATTCTCCACAAATCCATCTACCACAACTCACGGCACACACACACACACACACACACACACACACACACACACACACACACACACACACAGAATAAACACATTTCAAGGTAGCTTTTTATGCACACATTTATAACCTGACTTTAAGGTTATGAGTTTAACAGCTGCCCCCTTATACTTAATTCAGTTTCGAGTCCCCACCCCCCAATCCCAAATTCTTGTCTGTGGTCCAGCTGGAAAAATGCCGATGTTTTCCTTTAGACAGCGGTCATATTTTCCAGATCTCAGTCTGCAGAGCGGTGACGGAGAAAATTCAGCGGCTTGGACGCTAATATTAAACTGGTTACTTTTTTTTTTGTGTGTGTGTGTGTCTGTATTGAGTTAGTCTTTCTGAGACTAGAATGTCAGAATGTTTTCTAAAGAATGAAGCTCAGGACGATGTCTCCTTGAAGAGAACCACCATCTTGTGCTGATGGTTTCAGGGTGTTATCTAATCTGATGTGTTTGTTGTTGATGAGCGTTTGCGTAACACACATCAGCGTGCTGTAGTCTTGTGGGTTTCCTTTAAACATGAGTTATATTCAACTATTAAAAGAAGAAAAACACGACGATGGAAAGTCAAAATCTACTTCTCATGAAAAAATAAAATATATTTAATGACTTCTTTTAATAAATAACCAAATAAATGAGACACTTTAAACTTGCCTTAGATATTGCCAACATTCGTTCATCTGTACTTGTGTAATGAAAACTTAGGAATGAAACAAACACAAAAGTGAATCTGTATCTCAGGCGTATCTGGGCCATCCGATCATTAGATGTTATTATTCTGATAAATGATGTCATGATTGACAGGTATGATTATGATGCAGGAAAATGAAAGATAAACCAAAATCGAGTATGAAGCGTTGGCCATCAGAGCCAGTGTTAATCTGCGGTAAATTTTATTAGAATTTAATGTCAAATCTGTCTATGTGAGAGACAAGTCCATGTAGACGTAAACCGAACTGTACCGGAATTCTTACCACACTACAGAACCTCGCAGGCGTTTCCCGATGCAGCAGGCGGAGCGTTTTCTGCAGGAAGTACCTGTAGACTGTGACTTCCTCCAAAATCTCAGCACTGCCTAATATTTTTCAATGTTTTTTATTGTCAGTGTTTTTGCTAAAATGTTGAAAGGCTTTTAAGAGGAAGTGAACCACCCCTCTCTCTCTCTCTCTCTCTCTCTCTCTCTCTCTCTCTCTCTCTGCATATGTTTGTGTGTAGTGAATTCTCTCTGACGGCTTTAAGGAGTGGGATGTTGGAAAACATTTTTCTCACCAGCTCATCTCTGTCCAAACCCTGGAAAATCACAGAGAGAGTGAGAGAGAGAGATCTGATCCAAACCCCAGAGTCTTTATTAAACTCTGCAGTGTATCGCTGGTGTGTTTACACTCTGAGGTTTTCTCAGCACTGCCCTGTTTCTGTGTGGCTCAAAAAGCACAGGTGTAAATATTTAAAGAGTTGAGCTGCTGTGAGGAACGCAGGCGTATTTCGCTCAGCTACCGAGCGATACCGAGATTCTGACCGACTCACGAAGGAGAACGGGTCAGGGTCCAGTTCTAGCAGGTGTGAAATATACTGACGTCAAGCTCTGTGTTCTGATTGATCGGAAAAGCGTTCAGTCACAGGTTTATATCAATGCCCTCATTTCTGTTTTTTCGTGCTTTTTGGTTATTATTGCAACAGCTTATTCACAGGCTGAGGCTGTACAGCTGATCTCGTACAGCTGATTATACAACAGTTAGGGAAGGAGTCTCCAGTGTCAGCGATGAAGGAGAGCAGTTTTAGCATTTTGCAGACAAAAGAAAGACAGGCTGTGTATTAATGCCGAGTTCGTCTTACTCTTTAACATCAGAATAGATGATTGGTCAGGACGCAGAATGGAGCAGCTCCGCAGTGTGCGAAGGTAAAAATAAAAAATAAAACGGCGTTGCGATTTTGATTGTTTCTCCAGAGGAGCGGAGACCGC
>JAAGKR010012648.1:0-15920 GCA_011419295.1 Clarias macrocephalus
TAGCAGGGATTGATCAACTTAATAATGTGTACTGGAAGTTCAGTGTAACAGGAGATGTGTTAAAATTAAAAGGAGTCCAGTTTGTTCCTGGAGGCTCAGGTAGACTGTAGGAGATTCCAGTCCTGAGCTATCGAACAACTGAAGTCACAGGTCCCCAGAGCATCAATCGATGATAGGACAGTCTTAATGGAAACCATCCCCAGCCACCATACAAATCCAGGCAGACCACACGGGGCATCCATGCGACGAGATCTCCAACCAGAAGCAGGACTCCAGGACCAGTTAGACGGGTCCAGAGGGAAGAGGGGTCTGGATCACTGGTAACTCAGGAGCGAACATGTATAGTGAGACAGAGAGACAGAGAGAGGGAAAGGAGAGAGAGAGAGAGAGAGAGGGACAGGAGAGAGGGAGAGAGAGAGAGAGAGAGGAGAGAGCAGAAAAGGAGAGAACAGAAGATAAGGAGAGATGGCAGTTCGGTCTGGTCACAGTCAACAAGGTGAATGTATATTTAGTGCAAAGTGCAAGCAGGGACTCCGGCAGGACTGACTATGACATCATCACTAAAAGGGAGGAGCCAGAAGGAAACACAGACATGAGGGGGAACTGAGATGTAAAGCAACCAATCACCTCACCGTCAACAAACCTGAGTGAACAATGAGAGTGGGGAGGACAACATCTAAACATACCAGTTCACCAGATACTCTACGTCCATGAGTCCCCCAGATCTGCTCCTTTACCTAAGGCTCATCTATTTACAAACATGCTGCAATAAATAAATAGGTTTTTAGCCTAGACTTAAACACTGAGACTGTGTCTGAGTCCCGAACATTAATAGGAAGACTATTCCATAACTTTGGGGCTTTGTAAGAAAAAGCTCCGCCCCCTGCTCTAGTTTTAATAATACGTGGTACTGACAGGCAGCCTGCATTCTTTGATCGAAGTAGGCGTGGCGGATCAGAAGACACTAGCAGTTCACTTAGATACTGCGGCGCGAGACCATTTAATGCTATATACGTCAAAAGTAGTATCTTAAAACTAGAACTAGAACTTTTGTCTTATCGGGATTAAGCAGAAGAAAATTAATTAACATCCAATCTCTTATGTCCTGCTGAGACGTATAATTATGTGTCATCAGCATAACAATAAAAACTAATACCATGTTTACAAATTATGTTGCCCAGAGGAAACATGTAAAGGGAAAAAAGCAGTGGGCCTAAAACTGAGCCCTGTGGAACACCAAACTCCACTTGAGAACATGAGGAACATGATCAGTCAAATAGGATCTGAGCCACAAGAGGGCAGTTCCCTTAATTCCTACTACCTTTTCTAATCTGTGAAGGAGAATACTATGATCAGTGGTGTCAAAAGCTGCACTGAGGTCCAGTAACACAAGTATAGTGACGCAACCCTGATCAGAGGCCCATAGGAGGTTGTTTACTACTTTAACGAGTGCTGTCTCTGTGCTGTGATGAGGCCTAAATCCTGACTGATACAGTTCATTAATGCTATTTCTATGTAGATGTGATGTCAGATGGCGATCCAGTCAAAGTTGATAACTCTGGAAGATTATTGATGAAGCTCTGTGTGGTATTTGATGTGAATGTACGTTTAAGGCGGTAGCGCGGTGCTGTGCGCACATTATTACTATGACACGCTTTAATCGAGACAAGATAGTGATCTGAGATAACTTCAGACTGTGGAATTGTGGTTATATTTCCTATACATAATCCGAAGGATAATATTAAATCTAAAGTGTGACCTGCTTTATGACTGGGTCCTACTACTTCATCGGACAACACCTTCGCTATTTTAAACACCTCTGTAAAGTCACTCTTGCTAACCTCTGACTGACGAAGGCGTATATCATTAGCTCCAGCATGTACCACTATCTTAGAGAACCTATGCTGGCCTAGAGCCCTAAGATTACCTGCTATGTCCGGTGCTCTGGCTCCCGGGATACACCTGACCACTGCGGCTGGCGCCCCCTACAGGCCAAGCTAATTTCACTTGTCTCAGTATGGAGTCTCCTATAACCGGAGCTCTTTCAGGTTTCTCAGCGGGTGCATCACTGAGGAGAGCGAACCTGTTGGACACGTGAAGCGCAGAAGAGGTGTGCTCCGGTGGGCTAGCCTTAGCGTTAGCATCGGCTGAACGAGTATGCCGCCGAGACGTCACCCACTCGCCCCGCTGTGAGGCTCTACTGCCGGAGTCGGGGGCTGGTTATCTCCGCCTGTGGCACCCAGACTTTCCGCTACGGGAATAACGCTGCTCTCGCGCTCACTAACCCTCTCTAAAGTCTGCACGCGCTCCTCTAATGCTAATATCTTCTCCGTCAGGGTGCTCACTAACACACACCTATCACAAATAAAATTATCACTAATGACGGAGGAAGAATGTCTGAACATCCTGCACTCCACACACTGAGCGAGCTGAATGGTGGACATAGTAACGGACCTTTGTGCCGGAGTTGTGATTATTTCGCTTGTTGGTCAGGTGATATGCGCGTTCTCCCAAAAAGCGCAAAAAAACTGATAAAGTCCAGTAGTGTTAAAGCGTAAAAACTAGTTTGTTATTTAGTAAAAACGTAAAAAAAATTATAAAAACAAAATATAATTTAAACGCTGTTACAAACAAACGAGGAACTTTCGCGGGAACAATACGAAAAACAGGAAGCTACGTCACAAACAGGAGTTGTAACTGTTTGTGTGTGTGTGTGTGTGTGTTTGTGTGTGTGTAGTTGCACATCCCCCTGCGCCTGCTGTGTGGTGGACTTCTCTTCACCTGTAACGCTGTGATGTGGACGTTCCTGTCGAAGGCACTCAGGTACTCATCATCCTCAACCAGGACCACTGTGACCACCACCGCCTCCAACTTCATCTCCTCCGTGAGTCTCAACAACACTCACTCTCTCACACTCTTTCTCTCTCTCTCTCTCTCTCACTCTTATAGTTAATAATAAAGAACTGCTTGTGTTTGTTGCTCACACTGATCCTGGAGACAGAAAGCGTATGGTTACATCCCAGTGATTATACAGTCGCCTCTGAGACAGTTGGAACAGCGCGGTCAGGTCTTTTTGGTTTTGCTGTACTCAAGACTGTTGTGGCTTCATGAAACCGTCCTCCAACACATTTAACTAACACACACTATATCGTCAAAAGTATTTGTCCAAACCTGTTTAATATTGACCTGAGGTGTTTCAGTCCCCTTATCTCCAGTGAAGGACGATCTGAAAGCTTCAGCATACCCAGACGACTTGGACAATGCTCTGCTTCTGACTTTGTGGTAACAGTGCACAAAGTGAGGACTATAAAGACACGTTTTGATGAGTTCGGTGTGGAGGAACTCGACCGGCCCGAACACAGAGCCCTGACCTCAACCCCATCGAGCACCTTTGAGATGGACTGGAAAGGGGATTGTGAGCCGGACCTTCTCGTCCAACATCAATGTCAAAAAAGTGATGGGGTTTTCACCTCTGACTCCCCAATCACCAAATGTCCCACGTACCTGCTCAGACTCTAAACTTTATTGTAACTGTAAAAAAATAATATTTGAATCTCTTTTTGAAAAGCCGCACTATACTCACCTTGAGCATTCCACTCAGTCATGAACTGCTGACATGACGGGTCACGGTCCTGACAGCACGCGTAGGACCACTTAGCAGAGAGGCTGTTTAATTTGATATTTATGAACAAAGCTTTGGTCCAGAGCAAACTATATGAATTTTCATTATTCTCTTCAGTCAGTGTGTGTGATGGGCGTGGCCTGTCGGAATGTTTTTAAGCAAGTATAGGAAGATGTTTTTAGTTTATTTTATCATTTATACACAACAATATTCATCAACAGCGCATATACGTGTTTTAGTCGTACATAAATGTGGAATTTAGTAAAATATAGAAGCTCAACCCTCGACGTTTATACATTTTATGACATAAAAGTAAACATATATACAACTGAGGATGATGCGGGTTTAGCGTCATGCAGTATGTCGAGGTGTGGTTCCATGTTTTTCCCTTCTTGAACTTGTTTGATCTTTAATTTGTATGTATTATTAACCTTCGCTGTAATTAAATGACCACCAGAATGGAAATGCTTGTAGAGTTCTTCAGTCCGTCCAGTGTGCAGTGTCGCCCCCAGGTGGAGGTGCGTGACGGTGCCGTGTCTCCTCTGTTCCTCAGGCGCTCCTCGGGCAGCTGATCTTCGGGGACAGCCTCGTCGCTCTGTGGTGGGTCGGGGTCTCGCTCACGCTCTCGGGTCTCCTGGTGCTACAACGCTCCTCCTCCACCAGCGCGCCCTCGGGGACCGCGAAAAAGGACGAATGAGACGACGAGGACCGGAGACACGCATGTGCACGTCTCGACGAGCAGCAGCAGCTTTCAGAGACTTGAAGTAATAAAACCGGACGTGAAAAAACAGTTCTCACGTGACTCGCAAAAAAAAAACATGACACAGCACAAAACGTATGTTGCTAACGATGAATGGGTTTGTTGCATGTATCCTAGCTGCTAGCTTCTCACATTAGCATCGTGGCTTGTTACCGTAACAGAAACCTGAGAGCTGGCCTTGTCCTAATAACTGGTTATATAAAATGTCACCGTATTTCACACGCATAATGTTCCGCTAGTCCGGACGTGTCCTTCTGGGGGATGCTAACGCTCCAATCCTGTCCATACTACGTCTTTGTCAACAAGAAGCTAATTAGATCCTCAGCTAATGGACTCTTAGGATCACCAATCACACGTCCTTACAGATTTTTTTATTATTATTGTTTTTAAATTAAGCGTCATTATATCGTACAGTGCTCTTTGCGTAAGTATCGGGTCGTACCAAAGACTTAAGCGGTGGACCTGCTGGCGTGGGACGATGCGAGCTTTAAAACAGATTTCAGTGTAAAGCTAGCAAGTCACTAGCCTGTGGGTGTGGCCTGTTCAGGATTTTTATTTTGTTTTATTTTTTCCTATCATACATAGGAACAGCAGTAACTCTTTAGTATACAGCTTCTGAAGCTAAACACAAAGATAAACATCAAAGCGACTTAATCACAAATTACAAATGCTGCGTGCGTATCATGCTGTATTAGCTTTTTACGCTAATCAGAAATGAAATACACTGTGTGCGTATGATACTGTACTAGCTATCCTCACTAACCAGAAGCTCCGATGATCTCCGCTGCATCCTTTCATCTTTTCATTTGTCTTCATAATGTCTCTAAACTCAGAGGACGTGTATACATTCCCTGGCCAAAAAAAAGTTTAAACTCTAAAAATTTCATTAATTCACCTTTATCTCTGATTATACACACACACACACACACACACACACACACACACACACACACACACACAGTGTGGTGTCCAGTCCATTTGAGAAAAGTCCTGAGTTCAGTTCTGGAGTACGGCGTGTGCCATCAGGGAAGAGGAAACCCTCCATAGATGTGATGTGCTGGTGATTCAGTACATTCAGGTGGTCATGTGACTTCATTTTATCTCCACATAACGTTGCTGAGTCTCGACCTGAGCGACTGAAGCGACCCCAGATCATAACACTGTCTCCAGAGGCTTGTACAGTGACACTATGCATGATGGGAGCATCGCTTCATGCGCTTCCCTTCTCACCCTGACACGCCCATCACTCTGGAACAGACTCAGTCTGGACTCGTCAGGTCACATGACCTTAGAAGCAATACTGAAGGCTTTTTTCTGATGAGTCTCACTACCGAGTGGTTTCTCATGGACACGCAGCTGCTTAGTCCTGATCCTGTGAGTTCCCATCACATTAAACACGTCACTATTAAACACGTCACTATTGAACACAGCTCTGATTTCTACTGGACTCAGACTTGACACCATAAATCCTTTGCCAGGTGTTTAAGTGATCTCCATTCTGGAGGTTTTTCTACATTTCTCCCACAAAGCAGACGGTTCAGCTTCATCCTTCCAGATTGTAATAATGTGTTGAACCCAGTTCCAGTCATTTTCAGTCTCCTTAGTTGCTTGACGCAGAACAATAATTTGCGGCCTTTTTTTTTTTTTTTTGGCCAGGTGGTGTATAACAGGACGAGGGTTTGTGCATCAAATGAAAAATGTAACCTAATTACGAACAGGGAACTTTAGAAATGTTGAACAAACGCAGAACAGGGTCGGTTCCAGAATCATCTGAGTCGCTCCGTTGTCGTACTGAATTTGCATAGAATTAAGAAAAAACAATAGTTTGCTACTTTTTTATTTTTTCTGGGGTTCGAGAGAGGAATTGAAGCTGTTGACTGTCAGCTTATTGTTATGACATCATCAGCTGTCAATTGGTTTAAAAGGGAAAGTTTCGCACTTTTTACCATCTATTTTGGGTTCCGTATTGTTCCCTCCACGCCGGGGTTTAGTTTGAGGGGAGACGGAGCTGAGGCCGCGTCCGCTCCATGACGCTCTGATTTTTTCTTTTCTGCTGAGATCTTTCACACCTCCTCTGTGCCTCTGCTCTCACACACATTAGGACATTGTGACCTAAAAGCGGCTCTAAAGAAACCAGATGCGCTTATTTCAGCTGTGTGTGTGTGTGTGTGTGTGTGTGTGTGTGTGTGTGTGTGTGTGTGTGTGTGAGATGAATGGACGCTGAGGCTCATCGTCTCTTCCACAGACGAGTCACTGTGATCCCAGAGCCGCACGGATGCAATAAACCACGAGCACAACCGTCACGCTTCGTCTCTGAACAAGGCCGTCTCACGTCGCGCGACTTCTACCGTCGGAGAGAAACGGACAAAGTGCACAATTTGTACTCAAACAGCCAAATCCAGAACTTCCACAAAACACCTCATTTGTTCGTTATTCATTTACGGTGTGTGTGTGTGTGTGTGTGTGTGTGTGTGTGTGTGTGTGTGTGTGTGTGGAACTAGTGTTCTAGTATAGAATTTCTAAAACAATAATCTCAAAGAAACGTTCACAAAATAGCTGAATGACTGGATTAGCATGATCAGCGCTAACTGCTAGTGCAAACTACACGCTCACAACAACAACAAAAAACATTCTTCAGCTAGTGAAGCTGCTCAGAAAAAAAGTGTCAGATTAAACTGCTACGATATAACCATCAACTCATTTAAAATAGCAAAACTATTTAGTATAAGACGACGCTGCTTCCCTTTAGCATTAGCATTTCAGCAAACTGCTGTGCTAACTCCTAATTCCACCTTAAACAGATAATTAATAATAAATTAAGACTAAGAGATTGTTAGAATTGTTTTTTTTCTTTAGATAATAATTAAATAATAGTAATAATATTTACGAGTAATTATTTATCAAGTTATTATCAAGATAGCATGCTAGCAGGGAGGATTAGCATTAAAGCATCTAAGGGTTTTTATTTTATTATTTATTTTTGCGTTAATCTCTCCATGTAATGGCTTCAGATATAAAACTCATCATGCTCATGAGACTGACCAGTGAGGTGAAATAAATAACATTAATTACGTTATATACGTCAACATCGCTAAGTGATGGCCGCCTCCATGCCGCCTTTATTAAATGAGTATTCTGTATAATTCATATATTAACCTTATCTCATATTTAAACAGATTAACAGTCAAGTTGCTAACCGCTAAACAAACACGTTGTTTAGATAACAAGGTAAGTTTGAATTTTCACGTAGCCGCTAATGCTGTAACGGTTTAGTTACCTAGCGTTAGCGTTTGAATTGCATTGAAGTGTGTCCTAGCAGTGACCGGAAAAACTATGCTAACTGCTAGATTAGCATGTCAGTTAGCGCTAGTTTGGTCAACCGTAGCAAAACTCGATCACTGCCCTTTTTTTCGCCTCGCTGTGACTCTCCAGTGCTTCCTGCGTCCAGTTTACTGGGATTCTCTCCGACTGAAATGGACTAACTGGGAAATCCATGCTGGACGCCTTCTACTTTTCTCTTCATTTGTTTTTTTAATCACCAAATCCAAAGTGTTTGTTTCTAATTACATTTCAAATTTTCCATGCAAGTCCCTGGCAATGTGAGATATTTGTTTATCTATTTATTTATTTATATTATTACTACTTTGATCTGAAATACCGATCTGTGTTATTTGTTAGTTTTTTTCCTACTTGTGAGATAAAATTCCAGATGTTAAACATCGGCAGCTGCAGGCTCGGCTCTAAACCTTACAGGGAAAAACACCGTTGGTGAAGACTTATTTTCGAACCGCGACGCGTCGAGTTACACTGCGTTATCTGTATCGCGTTCACACTGTAGGTGTAAAAATAAAAGATATACCGTACGTAGAATAGCTGAGAATGCTAATATAGGAACGAGCATATAGCATGTGTGTTCAAATGTGTCGTTTTTATTTTTAATGCTGACGTTTATTTCAGTGTTGTGTATTAAATGTAAACGAGGCATGTGCTGGCTGTACAATTTTGCAACATTCAGGATATTAGCGTAGTTTTCCTGTTTGAAAGAAAGCTAAGCTAGCTGGCTAAATTAAAGACATCAAGGAGACGTGTGTGTGTGACGTAGATGGAAATGTTAAACAACTTAAAACATGGTACGTGTGTTGGTAGATCGCTTGTTCAAAAGTATTGGAACACACAGTTCCAATTGGAACACACAGTTCCGTTAAATCTTTCGGCTGATCCCGTCGAGAGCTCGTCATAGCGGGTTGGTACATCCATCTTGGCACAGGTTTTTACGCCCAATGCCCTTTCTGACCCAACCCTCACATTCTGTCCGGGCTTGGGACTGAATCCGGTAGCTGGGGTTTGGGTGGGAATCGAACCCGGGCCTTCCCCATGGCAGGCGAGAGACCTGCCACTGAGCCACCAATGCCCAGGACACAGTCATGAAGTAATTAATAAAAAAACAAACAGATAATTGCATATCACTTCTTTAGACTTGCACTGATATCTTCTTGGATGACCTTCTTCTCTGGCTTGTAGCGCAGCTTCCTCCAGGAATCGTGTGTTTTTAGTCTTCAATCTTCTCTTCAGGAGGTGAAATGCTGCTCAATTGGGTTACGTCAGCTAATGGACTCGTCCAATCTAAAACCTTTCTGTCCCCCCAAAACCAGTTTGAAGACCTGAGTGTGGTGCAGTGTGTCTCACTACATTATGTAGGTTAGAACATCTCCATCATGACTTCCATCATCAATGAAGATCCGTGAGAACATTCCAGAAGCAGCCATACAAGTCCAAGCTGTGATGCTACCACCACAGTGCTTCACCACTCATCGGGTCAGATCTTCTGGATCCTCAGCAGATCCTTTCATCTCTACACTTTGGTGTTGACGTTCAACTTGGTTCCAGAACCCTTGCAGAACCCTTGCTCCAACCTGACCTTCTGAGTGAGAGGTTTACATCATCTCGTATGGCCTGTGTGTTCCTGCTCTCTTCTTCTAACAGTGGATGGTGAGATCTTCAGCATGCCTTGAGGAGGTGATATCACTGAACGTTGGTTTTTGGGGGATTTTTCTTCACAGCTCTCATAGCGTTTGTGTCAGCAGCTGCTGTAGTTTTCCTTGCCTGACCTGTTGTACACGTGCCTGTTAGGACATTAGTGCGTGTTCCTCTCCTGTAAACATCTCTCTGGTCTTTTATGTTGTTTTACCCTTTTAGACAACAAACGCAGGTGAAAACCAGGACTCAAAAGTATTGAGCCCAGACATTCGGAGGTACTGTTCAAACAATCAGTCTGTTGTGTTCCAATACTTTTGATCGCGTGAAAAACGTACGAGTTTTGTCTGAACGTGTTCTGCAGTCTAAGTTGTTTTGAAAATATATAGATACAATTATCAAAAAATAATGAATGATCCTGTTCCAAGTTTTAATCTCAAACATGGATCGATTTCACCTTGCCGTTCCAATACTTTTGGATGGACATTTTATGTACCTTTAAAAAGTTGTTTATGCTAAAAAATGTATCATCAGGACATGCCTATGTGCCACATATCGCCTGTTTAAGATCTACTAAGCTTGTGTAAATAAATGGAATGAATGTATCATAATAATAATAATAATAATAAAAGAAGCAAACACCCTTGAGTGTGTGACGTTCTCCTGCTACAGCAGATCCTGCAGTGTTTTATTCCTCTTACACGTTTCTGTTAGTTCCTCGAGAAGGAGTTCCTGACATCACGTACGTTACAGCAGCTGTAAACAGTCAGCCTTTATTGGCAAACTGTAAAGAAGTATAAACTCCTAGCGTAAAAAAAAAAAGGTAAAACCTCCTTCAAATGTTGCGTGTCCTTACTCACCACATCAGCGACTTTTAAATACTAAGTTTATTTACAGTGGACGCTCCAGTCACTCAGCTGTTACTATGGAAACGGTATCGTACCAGAACGAGCATGTTAATGACATAAAAATGTGCTGCTGGCAGAGAGAATAAATAAACTTGTTATTTTGCTAGGAAAAGTACGAGACTGACATTTCAATAAAAAGATCAATGAAATTTATTTCATTTTCTGTAAATCACTGGTGTAAAAAGCCGCCGTAATGAAAAGTCATGAAACTCAGAAGATTTAAAACACTGGACCAGATTGAGATCTATGAACATCATCACCTGCTGCTTCTGGTTAAAGGTATAAAGATATAAAGAAAAGAAAAAAAAGAAAAAAAAACACGTATGTAAACTGTACACCAGCCAGATTTCATAATGAAATGCTGAGGAGTTTCACACACGTCTGCAATCTGTTCCTCTTCTCCAACGTAAACCGTGCAAGGTACGTCTCCATGTTCAAAAAAAGCTAATCAACCCTTTATTTATTTATTTAATTTTATAAAACATTATCTAGAGAGAACGGTGTACGCCGTTTACAATGTCAGTGTATGATTGGGAACAGCCCTGCTCCAGTGAGGTGGTACGCCATGTGTTGTTAAAAAATACATTATTGGACATTAGATGAAAAGAAATCTGAAACCGCCTGGCCAAAAAACACACAAACACACACACACTCCCAAGAGTTTTTTGAAAATAAATGTCAGAACCTTTTAACATGGAGAGAAGAAACCCGCCATAGATGTGATGTCCTGGTGATTCAGTACATTCAGGTGGTCAGCTGACTTCATTTTATTGCCGCATAACGAGTCTCGACCTGAGCGACTGTGTGTGTGTGTGTGTGTGTGTGTGTGTGTGTGTAGAAATGCTCTTACTTTCAGCTCGGTTGCTTTAGTGTTTCTTACCCTCACAGTTCCAGTCATCTCAAATCTCCTTGTCTGTTTTCTTTGCTTGAATCACTCGACCCTTCTGAACCTGTGACTGTGTGTTGTATTTTTGGCCAGGCGGTGTGTTTAAGGCGACGATTCCGCCCGTGAGAACTGTCCATACTGTGGTGTTCGCTCCGGACTCGAGACTCAACACTAAGACTCCTGACTGATTCCGTTTCCCGTGTCATTATTACTTCGCTGCTGATTGAAACACTGCTGAAGATCTCATCTGATTAAACACTACTCGGTTTGTGGACAGCGTGCTGGAGGTCCAGTTAGTGTTTTTTTGTTCTGTCTTAAAAGACGTAGGAACAACGGAGTGTGAAAATACAATCAAGAACAAACAAAACATACAAACAGGACGAGACGCGAGTCCTGAACCACACACACACACACACACACACACACATTATTATAAAATAAGGCCGTCTATAGTGCAGGTCCTGAGCTCGACCCGGGAGTCAGACGATGTACTGGAACAGGTCCGCTTTGCCGTGCTCGGGGATGGCGAGCGGATTGAGCCACGCCAGGGAGAACGGGTGCCCGAACACCACCTTCAGGTTCATCCACTTGGACTTCTTGACCCAGCGTCGCTCCTCCTTCTTCAGCTGCTCTATTCCCTGAAGAGAGACAAGAAATGTACAAAATACTACATTATATTTTAATATGGTGTTTGTTTTTAAACTCTGACGAGAGCTCGATGTCGTATCTCTGTGTACTCCTAAGACTACAGCATCGTCCTACAGCAGAGATTAAACCGTAGCTCAAGTCAGCTGGAAATAAACATCATCAATAGGTGAAGATAAAGTATCTCCTGATGACGCTCTGTGAGCGGGAAAAAAACAAAACAACTTGGACATTCGCACTGGAGAAGAAAAATCTTATCAAGAGAAATCTCCTCCAATCTAGCCAGTTATCATTTATTAATTAATTTATTACTGAACTAAGATAAGATTATTAATCATATTTCTAGTCAAATGTTGCTGAAATTCTAAGTAATAAAAATTCTTGTTCTAATTGCGAAACACATTACAGGTGCTGATTTTATTTATTTATTTATTTATGTTATACATATGGCACAGAAAAGTTGTGTGTGCTGAAGAAGCTCCTTCTGATGTTCATGCCACATGGACGTGACCGACTGACCCTTTTCTCTAACTTCGGAGATAAATTTAATTTGTGCCCTGAAAATGGACATTGTCCAGCGTTATACTGTCTCACTTCAAACAATAATCATTTCAAATGCAAATTATTCATATTTCTTTATGAGTATTGATACAAAAATTGCAAGATTTAAAATTCTAGAAGCACATAAATTGCTGCATACGTTTTTTTTTTTTCGTAAAAGCTTTAAAAAGCAAAAAATCTGTAGAAATCACGTGAAATTCATGTTGTGATATCTTAACAACTTTAGCATTTTATAAAAATAAAAAAAAACTTTCAGGTTTGTGTTTTCATCTTTTCATGTGAAATCTAAATCGGCTGAGTTTCATCCGAGTGACAGTTAAGACCGTTGAAAGATTTAAATTATTAAAAAGTAACCGACACTACAGAAATAAAAGGGCCTGAAAGTGTATTTAGTAAATGTGTCTCTTTTTATCTGATGAAAATATAAAAGTGTATGTACAAATGGAATGAAGCATTAAGTGTTATGAAGAACGGTGTTACATGATCCTGTGTGAAACTTCATCTTCTCACACTGATATCGTGTTTTTGGCCAAGAATTAAATTCCTAAAAACTGTTGAAGTTCTCTGCTAACAGATCAATAAGCGCCCCAGCTGCAGTGTCTGTCATCTCTCTGATCAACACTAATAACTGAGGACTGCTGAAGGCTTCAGCGCTTCACATGGGGTCGTTTCCACGTTTCTGTTTTCTAGATGACGCCTCATGACTCAGTGTGTTATTTCATGTCTGTGCAGCGCGCAAGCCACAAGCTGAAACAACACACACAGAGAAAAAAAAAAAGGACACGACAGGATGTGACGTCAGACGTGAAGGCGATACGATCAGCAGTTAGGGATCAGGGTGCAACTCACGGTCTCGTCGGTGCAGATGGAGTGAACCTGGGTACCGAACATGACGGAGGTGAACAGGAAGAAGAGGAGTCCCTCCAAGGACAGCAGGACCAGCAGGATGACCGTGGTGGGGGGGGAGAACCTGCTGCACTCTGAGGAGGGAGAGAGAGAGAACGCAGGGGTGGAGTGACACTCGGGGGTGTGGAGGGGCAGACGAGGGGCAGGTGAGGGGCGGGGCATGTGGAAGCAGCGGAAAGACAGCGTGATGGTGTTAGAGGAATGAAAGCAGAAGTACATGTGTAGAGTTAGAGATGGAGGGCTGGAAGCAAGTGAGGGACTGGAGGGACATGGAGGAGTGGAGCAGAGGGACACAGCAGCGGAGTGAGAGAGAGAGACTGCGAGAGAGAGAGAGTGAGATAGAGAGAGTGCCAGAGAGAGAGTGAGATAGAGAGAGTGCGAGAGAGAGAGACAGAGAGTGAGAGAGTGAGTGAGTGAGAGAGTGAGTGAGAGTGAGTGAGAGAGCGTAAGAGAGAATGAGAGAGAGTGAGAGTGTGAGAGTGAGAGCGTAAGAGAGAATGAGAGAGTGAGAGAGAGAGAGACAGAGAGAGAGTGACAGAGAGAGAGAGAGAGTAAGAGAATGAGAGAGAGTGAGAGAGACAGAGAGTGAGAGTGAGTGAGAGAGTGAGAGAGAGTGAGAGTGTGTGAGAGTGAGTGAGAGAGCGTAAGAGAGAATGAGAGTGAGAGCGTGAGAGAGAATGAGAGAGTGAGAGAGAGAGAGAGACAGAGAGTGACAGAGAGAGAGAGAGTGAGAGAGCGTAAGAGAATGAGAGAGAGTGAGAGAGACAGAGAGTGAGAGTGAGTGAGAGAGAGTGAGAGTGAGTGAGAGAGCGTAAGAGAGAATGAGAGAGAGTGAGAGTGAGAGACAGAGAGTGAGAGTGAGAGAGAGAGTGAGAGAGAGAGTGAGAGAGAGTGAGAGAGCTTCAAACACAACACGGCTGATGAAACGCGTCATGGTGATCTTACTTCCCCAGTCCTGCTCCAAGCAGAAGAAGAAGAAATGGACGGCCACCATGAAGAGTGCGTGGAGCGAGATCAAAGCGATGTACATCTACAACACACACAAACATCTGAACTCACACACACATCATTTAAACATTTTCACCACTGTTGATTTAACACACTTGATTGGGTTTAAGTGGATCATCATGTACTCGGCTGTTTTAATCTTCAACCTTAAAGTAAACATTGAGGAGCCCAAGTTGTACCTGAAACTGCCGTAACGTTTAACCGGTCTCTCGTTAGCTGGAACCCGTCTTCATTTGGACCTCATCTTGGTTTTAGACTTGACTTGGTCTGTCTCTGATTAGGGCTGGTCTCGGCCTTTAAGGCTCGATTGTCTTCAGGACTTGATTAGGAACGTGGAGTTTGACTGTAGAATTAGACTCGGAGTTTAGAGCTCAAAGGCCTTTCCTTAAACTCATCTGAGATGTTGTGGCCCGACTGTCTTCACCAGGAACTTAACCCGGAATTTGGGACTCGACTGTCTTCACCAGGAACCTGACTGACCAGGGGGAACTTCTATGATTGGGCTTCTAACCATTTTCACTTGCTCCTTTATTTGTGAATCATGACTTGACTTTCTTCACTGGTGCTTCCTCCGGGACTGGGAATTTCACTCTACTCAACTGGAAATGGACTTGTCGAAGTTGGGATTTGATGATTTTTTTTTCTGGGACACGGGAACAGTTTGTATTTCCTTGGGTCACAATTCTGAACTTGTCCAACCTTTATGTTGGACTTGACTCAGGACTTGTCCATCTTTACCTGCCCTTACTTGTACCTTCAGGCGGGAACCATGTGTCCCCATATGAGACTGGAGCCTGAGACCTACTGCAGCTCTGTAACTGTGATAGAACTTTCCGGAGGACGTGTGTCTCTTGAGGACTGTCAGGTCGATGATGTGATCTTTACTTCTTGGCGTAGCGTTGCGTGTTGCACTTGTATGTGGGTGATCATCTCGCTCTTTGATGTGGTGAGTGATGCGTATGATGTGTGTGAGTGTGTGAGTTTAGCTCTCTGGTGAAATAAGGTCACACCCAACACACCTCAGAAGTGATAAACATACACCTGTTACACCGCCGCTGAGAGAACACAGGTACTGAGATGAGGTCAGTGGTCCGAGGTGTGTGTGTGTGTGTGTGTGTGTGTGTGTGTGTGTGTGTGTGTGTGTGTAAGATGCTCTCACCGTAAAAAGCACAAAGTATTTCTGGTTGTTTTCACCCACACAGTTGTTTACCCAGGGACAGTGGTGGTCCATCTTCCTGATACAGCGCTTACACACACTGTCAGGGAGGAAACACACACACACACACACACACACACACAAAAAGGAGTTTCTCTGTGAAAGTAGGCCGTGGTGCATCTCTCAGTCTCTCCTCAGGCTGTGTCTCAAATCACCATCAACACCCCTCAACACCTGTGTGTGTGTGTGTGTGTGTGTGTGTGTGTGTGTGTGTGTGTGTGTGTGTGTGTGTTACCTGCAGTGGTGAGCACGGTCGGGTTTGATGCTGCAGCATTTCGGACACTTGTAGACGACCTGTCCCGGTCTCAGGTGCAGACTCTCGATGTACTCCTTGGTGGCGTTCCCCTTCGGAACGGCGCCCTGCGGCGACACAAGATACACCGTGACACTCACGTCTGAAATAAACACACTCACGGTAAGGGGCGGGGGGGGGG
>JAAGKR010012649.1:0-15919 GCA_011419295.1 Clarias macrocephalus
CCTCGCTCAAACACTCATACAGGAATATGGGGGTGTGGGAAATGTTCTTAATGTGTGTGTGTGTGTGTGTGTGTGTGTGTGTGTGTGTGTGTGTGTGTGTGTGTGTGTGTGAGAGAGAGAGAGAGAGAGAGAGAGAGAGAGAGAATATGCCTGTTGATGTGGTCATACACATTGCTGTGAAAAAAATATTTGCCCCTCTCTATTTCTCTGTTTATAAATTTGCATATTTGTCAGACTTAAATGATGCAGGTCATCAAACAAAGTTTAATATTACAGAAAGATAACCCTCGGCATACAAATTTAATCTGTTCCAGAGGCGAGTTCTTTGTATTGCAAAATCCATTTTGACATAGGAAATAATATAAATGCAGATAATATTTTCCACCCACCCAAAATATTACCAATATTTCCCATTTCCAATACTAATAATTGTTTGTGCACATAAAACAGTCAAAGCACTTAGAAAAGACATTTAAATGAAGTAAAAGTAAAATATGAAATAAATGGACATTAAACCTCATGAAAGTGGTTCAAGGTACAACTGTAAATACGACTGTAAATACAAAATGCAGATTTCATACAAATGATGATTTTATTTATTAAGTAATAAAGCCAGTAATAACAGTAATAAACAACAACTGCAATCAAGCATAGCTGGCCTTTCATATCACTATAGAGGTATTTTGGCCAATTTCTTTGCAGAATTGTTTTAATTCAGGCACATTGCGGGGTTTTGAGCATGAACAGCCTGTTTAATGTCACGCCACAACATCACAATCAAGTTTAAGTCCAGACTTTGACTAGGAAAAACCTTTCACTTCAAAATCTTAATAATTTTTTTTTTGAGCCATTCAGAGATGTTTCTGATCATTGCCTTACTGCATAATCCAAGTGCGCTTGAGCTCAGGTCACGAACATGGCCGGACATCCTCCTTCAGGATTTTCTGGAAGAGCGCAGAATTCATGGGTTCCATCAATTATGGCAAGTTGTCCAGGTCCTGAAGCTGCAAAGCCCCAGACCATCATACTACCACCACCATGTTTGACTGTTTGTATGATATTCTTTTTATGAAACGCTGTGTTACTATTATTCCCATTGTAACAGGAAACACACCTTCCAAAAAGTTCTGCTTTTGTCTCATCAGTCTACAAGAATATTTGACCAAAAGTCTTGAGGATAATCAAGATCTTTTTTGTCAAAAAGTGAGACCAGTCTTTGTGTTCCCTGTGAACCTCCCACAGATGCCATTTTTCCCAGTCTCGTATTGTTGAATCATGAACACTGACCTTAACTGAGGCAACTGAGGCCTGCAGTTCTTTAGATGTTGTTCTCGGTTTTTATGAGCTCCTGGATGAGTTGTTATTGTGCTCTTGGAGTAATTTTAGGCTGGCCACTCCTGGGAAGGTTCACCACTGTTCCATTTGTGAATAATGGCTCTCACCATAGTTTGCTGGAGACCAAAAAGCCAAAAGTCTTAGAAATGGCTTTGTAACCCTTTCCAGACTGATACATGTCATTTACTTTGTTTCTCATCTGTTTTGTAATTTCTTTAGGTCACGCCGTTGCTTTTTGAGAAATTTTAGCGTGCTTCTCTTTGTCAGACAAGTTCTATTTAAGTGATTTCTTTATTCAACAGGTCTGGCAGTAATTAGACCTGGGTGTGGTAAATAAAATTCCACCCAGGTTTTTAAAACAAATTTGGATGATCATGGTCCATGATTTAATAGATTTTACCCCTTAATAAATAAAATGATCATTTTAAAGGAGGATAAAAAACAACAACATCCTGAATAAGTGGCATGGGAGATCACTTAAATGCTTAGTGAAATCAAATTGCAAAAAAAAAAAAAAAAAAAAAACAACAGTAGAGCTCACGCCTTAGTGAAAGTAAGAGCATTTCCACACACACACTAAGAAGAGAACTCAAGGGATCGGGATTAAACAGCTGTGTAGCATCAAGAGAGTATTAGTAGGTCTAATCGGATGGCTTCGGTTTGCTTGGGAGCATAAAGATGGACTGTGGAGCATTAGAAAACGTCTGGTCTGATAAGTCCAGATTTATAGATCTACCTTGTTCATGCCTAATATAAAATTGTTAAATAGTGGGGATGCATATCAGATTGGGCAAGATGTGTACATGTTTTTATACATACTAGATGTGGAAATGGCTATGTGTGTGTGTGAGAGAGAGAGAGAGAGACAGAGATAGAGGGAGAGTGAACACTGCATGTAAGGCTTAGATTACACGCTCTTCATGCTCCCTTTCACACACTAACACCACAAATAAACTGTCAAAAAGTTACTGAAAAGGAAAAAGAGAAAGAGACACACAGGCAAGTGACAGAGACAACAAATGGAGGGAAATAAGACTGAATGCAGGAGTACGAACGCTGCTCTGTTTGTGTGTGCGCGCGTGTGTGTGTGTGTGTGTGTCTGTGTATGTGCACGTGTGTGTGTGTGTGTGTGTGTGTGTGTGTGTGTGTGTGTGTGTGTGTGTGTGCGCGCGCCCCTTGGTTTGGTGCTCAGTGAAACGTGCAGGTGTTTTGGCAGTGATGGCAATTCCCATGACACTCCCTGATATCCTCGTGAATGAGAACCTCACGCTCGTATACACACACACACACACACACACATATGCACACATGTGCGTGCACACACACACACAGACAGGGAGAAAGAGAGAGAGCATAGTTCTATTCTGTGAGGTATTACAGACGTGTGTATTACTGTAATTAAAATAATGTACCACACTGTTTAACCTTTAACCCTGAGCCTTTACATTAACCCTAAAAACCCCAAACCTTTAACCTTAACCTCAGTATCTGAAACAGTTCCCTTTTGTAAACTGTGGTAATGCGAACCACACTCTGGTAGCCATATTCTAGACAGACTTTGGCTTGTCTCACTTTTTAAAAAAAGTTTGAATCTTTTACTCATCCACAGCTCACCTTCTTCTGCGACTGTAGTGCCGTTCCTCTCACTGGGTCAGAGAAGGAAAAGGAAGCATGATGATGTATCAAGGTGTAGAGTGTATATAGTAATAAATATATCAGTCATTTGTAATAATATTTAAGTATGCTGAAGAGGAATAAAGAGCAAAAATGATCATGTACATATTTTATAGCGCATTTTATCTTTATGCATTTTTCACTATATTGAACCATGGGCCGCGATCAGTATTTACACCGCGTTCAAATAAAAAAAAGCTTCATTTTCCTATAATGGATTAATGTCGACTTAATCGCATGTTCGTTTCCATGATGTAAACATGTTTTTTTGGCCGATTTTTCATGCCCCGTGCACCTGCGTCCCCATGGCTCCAGGTGTGCGATCTCTAAACGTTTTACGTGATAAGGAAACTGATTGCGCTGCGCCACCACCCAGCGATCGCAGGCTGATCACGTGACGTTCTCCCATCAGCCCTCATCAGCGCGCCGCGTCAGACAACAGCCTGCAACCCTCTGCTTTCGCAACGTGCCGGGGCTGGATTTCAGAGGCAGTGTTTAATTTGAATCTGAATTTAAATGCTCAACCTCATTATGATTTCCATTATTTAATCAATTATTCATGAGACAGGCGAATCATGCTTGGCAAACACCCCGTCAGTCCGAGTGTCTCTCGAAACGATTTTATGCTTGATTTTGTGTCTTTCTTCTATCTCCCCATCTTTAATCGTGTTTTAGTGTCTTTCATTCTCTTTTACGGTCTGTCCCCCTTTCTTTTGCAGCATGCCTCTGAAGTGGGTCTCCGAAGTGCACTTTCTGCAGCTTTCATTAAAAAAAAAAAAAAAAATTCTTCTCTGCAACCTTCAGTCATAAGTGAGGGAGAGAGGGAAGGAAAGAGAGAGAGAGCATGAGAGAAATGGAGGATAGGATATCTGTGACAAAGTGCGAAGCATGATGAGAGATGGAGAGGTGGCAGATGGAGGGATATGAGAGCTTTGGGGCTCGGTGGAAAGAAATGGAGGAACGCTACCTCGGTAACCGTCGTATCTGTGATCAATAATGTGTTGACAGTATGAGCGAAATGGACAAATGGGTCGACAAAAGAAGGAGATTGCTCTTTGGGCATATCTCAGCTTTTCCCATCCAAGCGAAGAGCTTTCAGAGGAGGAAATTATGTTTAAATAAAAACCTCTCTCTCTTCTACCAGTGCTCTCTCTCTCTCTCTCTCTCTCTCTCTCTTGCTTCATCCACGGGAAGGTAAATAAAGAGACGTAATGAGAAAAGTTGCGACCGGTGAGGGGAAAAAGCACCATTGTGTGCATGTATTAGCAGCCACAAATTACAGATGCTAAGAGCACCTCCACTCTCTGAGTCCCCGCTACTCTTTACCCACCCCTCAGTCCTCGGCAAAGATAAATAGAGTCCTGGAAAATGATGGAGGGAGGCAAAAAAAGGAAACCAAGACAAGGATATTGAAAAAGAAACAAATGACCTTCTCTTGTTTTCATTACATTTGGGCCCCTGTTCCTTTGCTCCCTCTCCACCGCTAATGGTTATTTGCCTTGGTGGAAAGGCGGCTGCATTCTCATCGAGTGGAGAGTGCAGAGTAAAGAGAACGACAGGAAGGGAGGAACGAGTGCGGGGGAGAGAAGAGAGGAGGGAAAATATTTCATTTAGTTCCATTTTCATCCCTGGTGACACGGATCTGCCTCGTCTGACTGTAATAAGAGAAGCGAGATAGAGGAGGCAAGGATGGAGGGAGGAAAAAAAAAAGAGAATTGCCTGTCAATATTTGCTCCCTTTGGCTCATCGCATGGAAGTTGAAACATTACACAGCATCTCTCCCTGTAAGCCAATTCGATAACGCCGGGGTTTGTTTGGGAGCACGACGGCTCCAGGGGCAACTCAGGGAAATAACAAGAGATGACGAAGAATGACTGCGGAGATAAATAGATGGTGCTGGAGTGCGGGAGGGGGAAAGAAAAAAAGGAGAGAACTGAACAGATGGACAGATGTGAAGAACCGAAGAGAGAAAAATGAGGGAACGCGAAAAAGGGAAAAATTTGTTAATGCATCTAAAAGCACCAAAATGAGCTTAGGATAAAATCTATTTAAGTGCACTACTCTAATGATTAGAGCGTAGAAAGGAAATTAATTTAACATTAATTCAGCTCCTTCATACATTTCCTAATTTATTACAGACAGTGATTTATATATATATAATTTATAATTTATTTTTTTATTTTTCTCCACTTAGAATTTCGGATGATTACTTGAATAAAATGGACGAACTTTAAGGTTCTGAATTGACAGACTTACTACAACAACATCCCAGCCTTAATTTCCCCGTCTCTATACTGCTACAAAGGGCGCTCTTTAATAATATCACTGCTACATACTGTAGTGTGAATGCAGGACTCAGGTGGGTAGGTCATGACCTTGTCTCCCACCTGCTTAAGCCATCCATCATGCTGAATGGGGGCGGCTACTGGCTGCATCGGGCTGTCTATCAACCTGAGTGGGAGGGGTCAGAGGTAACCCTGGTTCCCCATCTGGTTAGGATGGCTGCATCACGGGTGGTTGATGGGGTGAGAGACCAGCCACACCTCCCTTCTTCCACATCGATCAGAAGCATTAAAAAAGACTATCTGCCCCACCAACCCACCGCATGAGACTGAATGGTGTTTGTGCATGTGTGTTTGTGTCTGCATGATAGAAGGGGGGGGGGGGTATGAGGTGAATGTTATATTTGTCGAGACATGGCATTTGAGGTGGACAGATGGACCCCTCCCCTGTCTCCATCATTCTCATTCACTCACACAAAGCCAAGCTTATGATATTCCCCAACCCCTACCTTCATGTTTTACTTACCTCCGGTTCTGAGACGTCCATGTCACGACCCTTGTAACCCTACCCTTTGCCAGATTGGACAAGCATATGGAGAGGGAGAACGATAAAGGGAAGGAGACGCGAAACAACGAGCGACGAGCCTAAAACAAACCTTAGATACACGTAGCTCCATGTTTCATCAGACCTGCAAAAGCCTGATCTCTCAGACACCCTGTCAGTCATGCCGCTTTGTGAAGAGATCTCGCAATACGGCGGTGTAATCTGTTGCGGTGTATCTGATGCAGAACATTCACCGAGCATGTTCAAAACTGATTGCTGAATGCCACCTGCAATGATGGACTACGCTGATACGCTCTACATCAATTAGACTGCAGCCAACTTACCTGTCATGTACTTGCAATGCAAGCATTTCAGTCCGCGCTAAGACGTAATGGAGGGTGCCACTCTTGGTGTGCAATTTGGTGAGTATGTGTATGTGTGTGTATATACATATACACAGACCACAGCGACTGCAGTGTCAGCTCCTGCTTAGATCAAAGCAGCAGCAATGGCTCATTTTATGTGCCTCTGGCATTCATCCACTTACACACACACACATAAACACAACTCTAGGTAAAGAAGGGCATTCTAATTCAGATGCATTAAACACATTTAAGCCAGGGCTCTAGGATGGAGCTGGCCCAAAAAGTTAGAGAGGAGCTTATGAGGTCAGTGTTTCTTCATTTTAGTTAATGATACTGTATCAGATGGCCGCCATACAGTATAGTTACTGGGGTACAATTTCCCCTGGTTGAAAAACATGATACAGAATATCTGTATTTTTGTAGACTATGTGTTCAAACGTTGTGGACACCTGGCAATTTTCATAGTTTTGAATATTCCATATTTCTAGATTAACTTCAGGCAATTCTGCTCTGACCAAAACAACGCTATTGTCCACTTTTAGAAAGCACTTGACTATATACCCAATATCCTGGTCACGGTTGCTGTGGATACAGAGCCTATCCTAGGAACACTGGGAAAGCTTTGAGAACACACCCTGTATAGGATGCAGAACACCATGCACACACCTGGGGTAAGTTAGCCTTGCAAATCCACCTCAGTAGATGTTTTTTACACAACTCGGAGAAATACTCATATGGGTATAGGTATAGCAAGTTAAATACCTATAGCAGGGTTCAAAAAGTGATGAGAAAAGAAGATGAGAAATCTTCATGTGCCAAATATTTTCATTCAGGAGTCGGTACATAGAGTATAAGATATTCAGATAGGTGTAATAAATTAGTTTAATTTGGAATGACTCATTTCTTGTTTGACAGTCAGTGACCTCTTGTGTAAATTGTGAAGCCAATCTTTGAAGTTGGAATTAAACAGATGCCTTGCGGGGACCAGACACAGGTGTTTGTTGAGACTATTGCTAATTTTCTAATTTTATACATATTGAGTTTTTGCAGAACCCAGGGCAGATTAGGACATGAAGTTGTTTGTTATCTATCTATCTATCTATCTATCTATCTATCTATCTATCTATCTAACTATCTATCTATCTATCTATCTATTCATCCATCCATCCATCCATCCATCCATCCATCCATCCATCCATCCATCCATCCATCTTTATGCACTAATCAGCCACAACATTAAATCTACCAGCCCAATATTTTTTCAATCCCATCTGTGCCACTAAGACAGTGTTCACCTGTCGAGGCATGGACTCCAGAAGACCTCTGAAGGTGTGCTGTGTCATCCGGCACCAAGACATTAGTGGCAGATCCTTTAAGTCTTGCAGGTTATGAGGTGGGACCTATATGGATTGAACTTGTTTATCCAGCACATCTTACAGATGCTCGTTTGGAGAATTTGGAGGCTGAGTCAACACCTTGAACCTTGTGCATGATCCTGCTGAAAGAGGTTGCTGCCATCAGGGAAGAAGGGAGCAATGTTTGTCTGGAACAATGTTTAGGTAGGAGGTACAGAGATGATCCATATGAATGACATATGATAGATAGATAGATAGATAGATAGATAGATAGATAGATAGATAGATAGATAGATAGATAGATAGATCTAGATGTGAAGATCTATAATGTTCACATGTGATCAAGGACACCATGTACTGTAGGTTATACAGAGAAACTAGATTTAATTAAAGTATCTTAGCTGATCTGCTGAAACCAAGGTGTTTTGCACAGTATAAAAAGAAAGTGCCATGGCAAACAGAAATGATTTATAAGCCAGCTTTCATCCTCTGAAATAGACATACTGGTCTTTAAAAATCCTTTCCCTCATAAGTGTGACCTGTGCTAAATCTCCTGTCAGCTGGGGTATTTGTTTATGGCTTACAGCTATGTGCAGACAGGGCAGCTCGTCCTCCATTTCTACAGCATCATTTCTTTTTGTCCGAATTGAGAGATTAGTTTTATTTGACTTAATATATGGGTTTTTTTAAAGTAATTTTTTTTCATTAAATGAAATGACTGGTTCACACAAAATGTTCTTGATGTTATTCTGTAGCATAGAGAAGTATCACGAGAAAGTGTTTTTTTTTAACAGTATATGCCATATAAATCAGAACTTGTGATGAAATTTCTCCTGAATCAAGCTGTGAAACGGATTGACATTTATACAAGATGTCAAGCACAGTATGGTGATGAGACTTTGCAGTAAAACATCTGAATCGGTGCAAACGTTTTAAAGAAGGGTGTATGTCTGTGATCCCGGCCGAGGTGGCTCCCGGCCCACTGCAGTCATCCCGTGAACGTTTTGTGAGTGGAACATCTGATCCTTGAAAATCGATGGGTAACTTGATGCCAACTTTTGAAGAAGATGCATCTGTCTGTGGGAACCGTACACACAATCATCTATGAACACCACTTGCATGTTATCGGAACTTGGGGTTGGGTGTCATTGCCACATACTGTAACACATGCTACAGTTCTGGTCTCGCTCCAAGCCATTTCCACAAGTTTGGAATATTAAAGTAGTTCCTGAAGCAGGCGGTCTGATCATGGCTGAGAAAACCTTCTACCCTTGATGGTATCCAAACATTAGTGAAACGCTGAGAAAAGTGGTTTAATGTACCAGCGGATTTTATAGAGAATTACATTTAGCATTCACTCTTATACCTGTGTTCTGTTCTGTTATTCTGCACACTATAAAGTCCTGGTTTGATTTCAATGTCCCACTTACAGTAGTAGTATTCTGTGCATATTATATAATTTGAAGTCAGTCGAGTCAAGGTTTACATTAGTTAGTCTTCTTACAGTATGTGCATGTGTATACACTTTCAGGAGCACAAGTAGGATGTAAACATTTCCAGGAATCGTGGGCTATTTGTGCAAACCAAATTCCTTGTGTAAATGTTCCTTTGAATAATTTATGAACATTTGTTTTTCGTATGCAGCTTGATGAATGAGGCACATTAAAATAAGAACCTTAAAATAAATACAACAGTAAAAAAGAAAACAAAACAAGCAGAAGCAGAAGCAGTGGGTATTAGGGTTAAAGGGTCACATTGAGGGATTTTAGTAGGTTTGGTGAAACGTTGTGTCTAGAATGATATCTGCAGTCGTTCCAGCTCGCTGTCCTCCATGGACGTTTGGTGTTGAGGCCGGCATGGTGAGGCAGCATGGTGGTCAGTGCGTTCTGCAACAACATTGATGTGATTTGTTGTCCCAGCTCAGTTCAGAGCCTTTTTGCAGGCCAGATCCAAAACTCCTTGAAACAGCGTCCTCCAGAATGTGAGCACCCACATTAAAATCAGCTACCAAACTCATGAACTCATGCTGCAGTTAGTGGGTCAGGTTCAAGGATTTTAGTTCTGTATGTTTGGTGAAACTTTGTGGTGATTTTTCTGTCTCTCCCTTCAAAAAATGCTTGGAAACATGAATTGTAGGGGTGGTGGTGGCTCAGAGGGCTAAGGCACTGAGTTACTGATCGGAAGGTCGGCGGTTCGATTCCCAGCTCCCCCAGGTTGCCATTGTTGGGCCCTTGAGCAAGGCCCTTAACCCTACCTGCTCCAGGAGCCGTATATGTGACAAATATATATGTGACAAAATAAAGGCTTTACTTAGACTTTACTTTAATCAATTGGTGGATGTAACTCCACCTACTGTACAGCACCAGTCAAAGGTTTGGACACACCTTCGAACTCCATGGTTTTTCCTGATTTTTCTTACTTTCTACATTGTAAAGTAATACTGAAGGCATCCAAAATCTCCTTTGAACAGTTGATATTGAGATGTGTCTGCTGCTTATGCTCTGTAGAAGCCTTCATGCTGCCTCTAATCGGAGGTGCTTGTAGCTGAGGTTGATAACTCTAAATGAGTGAAGTTTTGGTCTTGTTTTTTCTGGGAAGGTCTTCGTGAGAATGAGGACTTTGTTTCATCATGGTGATTGATGCGTTTTGCAAATGCACTTGACAGTACTGTTCTTGCAAGGACTGTTCCAGAACTGGAATAACACCTGACTATTGTTGCTATACCATAATTACCTAATTCCATATGCATTATTTTATAGTTTTGAAATCCTCAATATTGTTATAGAGTGTAGGAAAAAAAACTATAATACAGAATCGCAACATATTGCATGAGTTAAAGTCAGAATTTGCAATGAAATTTTATTTGGAAATCTTTTTCATACCTGGTGCACTCACCCACATACACTACTGCAATGAAATGATCAGTGCCAAGCATCAAGATAAACAATAAACCTTTGATTTAGAAGGTGTGTCCAACCTTTTGACTAATACTGTATATGTTCTGTTTGTACTCTATAGTATGGTACGTATGACAGGCAATCACGTTCGGAAAAGACTATTTAGTCTCTGAAATGACATGGCGCCAGAGTGTGTGCTCACTGATTTATCACAATATCATGTCATACCACAGTGTCCACTGGAAAAGCACTATTAGTTAGATGATAAGGTCAGTGATTAGCATTCTACTCCAGGCACAATGAGGCATTTGACTAGTCTGGGCCTTACAGCAAGCAACTGCAGACCTCTGCTGTGATTTGAAAATGGAAATATGTTAATGATTTAATAAATCTTTTCCCAACCAATTTAAAGTTTCTTCCATAAAATTGGGTGCGAGCGCATTCAGAGATTGTCTTCTATTCATTTCCAATACTGTTTCTTTTCATCCTCCTTACCTGTGTGTGTGTGTGTGTGTGTATCTCAGTGGCCATAGCACAACTGTTCCGTGACTGTAGATAATGACTGGACCCAGCGTAATTAGCCCACAGTAAACAATTAACACAACAAAACCATTTTAATGCAAATCACCAAACCTCACGATAACCACGCACAATGCAGTCCAAATACAACCACCCTTAATGTGATCACCCTCCAGGTTAGTGTTTGTGTGTGTGTAGGTGGGGGGGAGAGGGGTGAACTTATTTGTCTTTATTTTTAATTATTATTTTTTTCCCACCTCCTCCTCCTCCTCCTCTGTTTGCTGCCTCCACTGAAGCGCCTGAAAAGACCTGGCGATAATGAGTTCATCTCTAAAGCCTGGAATCATAATCAAATGGGAAACAGACGTTTGAGGGTAGGAGCAGTGTGTGTGTGTTTGTGCGACTGTCTATCTTCCTTCGACACTTGTTTGTGGACTTAAAGTCAAACCTTAATCACACAGTCCTCTGCCTGTAATTATGCCATCGTTTTCTACCTTCCTTCCTCCACCCCTCACCTAACCCCCCCCCCCCCCACCCTTCCTCCACTTTCCTTTCCTCCACACTAATTCAGCGTTTTATCTCTAAATGATCATCCCAAAACCAGTTCTGCCTTTCATTTACAGGAAATAAAAATATCTTTAATTTGCTCTCGGGATGAAATTTGAAAAGACGACGTCTGATTGTTATAAATGGAAGCATTTCATTTCCTGGAAACGGACATCTTCTTGCAGTGACTTGATTTGATTCAGAAGCGTGCCATAATGTTTCCATTTTGCGAGTCACTTGAACATCTCTCTTTGAAAGGAGCCCGGCTGGCAGCAAAAATCAATGAGTATTGTTTCATTGGCTGTAACATTTTGCATTATGCAGTAGAGAAATGCTTTTGAACTCATAACTGTGCATGCTGATGAAAGGAAGGTTTAATCATTTAATAGTACCACTTGTTTCCTTGATCGAGTTCAGATGTTACAATTTACTTACAAATCTCCATCCCCGCCCCCAGCCCAGTGTCCCCAGTCTTTATAGTCGGAATAATTGCGGCAATAGTGAACACAGAATGCAATTAATTATGCAGCAGCAGAAAAATTGAAGTGAATATGAACGAGAGATGAGAAAAGAGAGAAATTGATAAACGGAGCAAAGGAGAAACAAGGCCTTCGCCAGAAAAAGCGCGGAGATGAGAAGAGAAGGAACATGAGAGCAAGCAATAAACAGAATCGGAGATGAATTAGGAAATGTGAAAACTGTTCATTGTAACAATACAAAGAGATGATGATCCATCTGTGAAGATAAAGCCCTGGAAATTAATTGTAATGATTCTTCAAATGAAAATCGGGACACTTGTTCGAACTCCTACACACTCCAGCGCATGCTAGAGGCTTTTACAGTAAACAAGTGCTTTCCAACTTTTTGAGAGGTATTGCTTTCTAATCTTATCTCATGTTTATCTCTTTATCTCCAATTAGGCTTCTCATTTTCATCTGGTTCCCTTCCCCCCCCCCCCCATTCCTTCTATTCCCGCTGCCTCTCACTTTCCCCATGTGCGTCTCTCACTCTGTTTCCAGCTGCTCCCTGTTCATTGCATCTCCCAGTGCTCCCTCCTTCCTCCTCTCTCCTCTCTTCTCCTGTCATCCTCCTCTCCTCTCAGTCTCTCTTTCGCCCCGCCTCCTCTGCCCACTCCAGATCAAGAGCTGGTTCCTTCTAATTAAAACCCTTAATCAAGCTCCTAATTAGCCTAATCAGAGCCTTGTAAATCATTTCCTCCTCTCTCCTTTTTTCCAAGACCCAGACCAAGGGTTTTTTTTTTTATCAAATCATTCACTCCGTTTGAAAGCAGCCAAATGTGTTAGAGCAGATCTGCAGTGCGGGGAAGAAGGGATGAGTTGTGAGGAGGAGAGTTGATGAGCGGAAGAGATTTAGAGTTCTGGTGTTTTGGCCGTGTGTTTCTGCCGGGGATACGGCATCCCGAGGTGTTTATTTTGGAATCAGTCACTTAAATCGAAGTTTTGTGAATTAGGCTTTTAGGGATAGTTTTGAATATATATTTTTGAACATCTTGATGCAGAAATGCATTCACACTGTGACGATGACAACGCTGTGGTTGAATGTTCCTCTGATAACTCACTTTCTGCGTGAAATGTTGTAATGAAAGAGATTTGATGGTCCTTCAGATGAGCAGATCTTAAACTGCGGGCAACTCTCTTCTGAATCAGTCTGACTCACTCTGTATATAATCTGTAAACTTTCTAGAATATTTGGGAATATTTACTCGACACACGTCTGTAACGCGATCACTGCTGAATTCAAATCTCAAATCTGTTCGGTCCAAAGATATCGATGAATTTTCTGCAAGAATAAATGGAGGTTTATATTAATGTGCTCGTTCCACTACATTACTGTTACTATAGCAACACCCTGTATAGGGACCTGTACGCCGGACACTCCACATAAACGGATTTGCGTGGAATTGTTGACACAGTAATGTTTTCTGCGAGGAGACGTTTAAGTCGTCTCCAGTGAGAGCTTTATTACACTTCGAGGCGAAGCTGTAAGTTTAGGTTTTCCAGTATAATTAATTGTCTGCAGGATCACAAGCTGCATGTTTTGTCTCATTCATTCCAATAGAAAGTAGGGAAATGAATTTTTATATCTGTTACCAGGCGCGTTCAAGTCAAACCGGGATTTTTGATTGCGCAGAATAATAATAGAGCACAGTTGTGAGAGTAAAACCTCCTTTTATTTCCCTATAGAATCCCCTGCTACACTAATGCACTTACCCCAGAACTTCACTGTTGCTTGCCTTTTCTCGGTACACCACAGGCATGATCAGATTACTGTACCTGCTTCACACCTGAAACGCTGGCCTCCCAGGAACTCCTTTAATGGTTAAAACATTTGATGATGGCATGGAACCAGGTCAGGACTGTACAGGGGGTCCGGCAATAACTCCCAGCCTAATTTCTGTAGTGTGCAAGTGGTGTTGGTGAATGCTTGTGTGTACAGTTCCCACAGACAGATGCGTCTCTTCTGCAAGTTGGTGATAAGTTATCTGTCGATTTCCAAAGACCAGACATTCCACTCACCTGCAATGTGTTCTTAGCCAACCTTAACCGATATCGCTATTCACCAACGGTCGTACAGCCTTCTTTAAAACGTTGGCACTATTAAAATCTTCCTGAGAAGATTTGCACGGTTGCATCAAATGTAACCGTGCAACTTTAAAAATGCGCTTGTTGTGCTTTACAGAATCAAGTCCACATTCAAAGCAGATTTGTACAATATGAATCTATATTTATGGTTCCTACTATATTGTAAGCATCTCAACACGAGAACAGCTCATGCTGCTGTGTGTGTCCCTGTGTTGTCTCCAGACGGCCATTGAGACGCTTCATGAAGCGGTCTATCTTGATGCTTGGCACTGATAATTTCATTGTAGTAGTGTATGTGGGTGAGCGCGGCAAGGCGATAAAGCTTTGTGCAAGGTCCAAATTCAATTTCATCGCAAATTCTGACTTTAACTTATGGCACACATTGTGTGATCCTGCATTATGGTTTGCACTCTGATCCAGCTCATTTATTTTCCATAGTGCGAGACGAATTTGCATACGTTGTTTAGGTTGGAACTTGTTTTGTACCTGATGCTAAAACGTGGATTAAGCCTAACATCTGCGCTGCTTTCATTATACCGCTCGCTTGAGTCTCCTGTCTGTCCCCAATACTAACGCCATATGTCAAATGATCTCACAGCCTAAAGCAACAGCCATGGGAACTCAATAACTTAAATCCACTTATATTGTGGGTATAATCAAATTGCTGTGACCAGGAGTAATATACACTGCGGTGTGTGGACTGACCCGTGCCATAGCTAATGGTTTAAATCGTGCAGTTGATACCAATAGCAGTGCATGCGGAATGAAAGTCATGATAGACTCGGAAAGCAATTCGGAGTTTTGGACGAGTGTGAGGGACGCAGGCTTAGGACTTACTTCAACCGGATAAAGGGATAATAGAAAACCATTGTTTCATTTTTTTTCCCTCTCACACTGTCACTCACACATACCCTGAAAAAGACGACGATCTTCCCTTCACTAGCCTTTCTGTTCATGAAGCCGTCTAAAATCCCTGAAACACGCTGGTGATCTTCTCTCTATGGAAGCTGCAGGTATTATTTAGATAAATGATATCACCTGTTGATAGTCTCCACATCCTCTGAGTTGTGTATCTTTTTGTATATTTTTCCATCCATATCTCTGTTTCTCTCGTTCCCCTGCGCCGGAGGCAGGGTAATTTTTAGGGTGAAAGCAGTGCTCGCTCGTTCTCTTATGCCTGCATTTTAATCCTTGAGTGATGGCGGAGCTGTAAAAGGCCCTGAAAATGACTGTCTCTCCTCCAGACATTAGCTATCAGTCATGAATAAACCAAACATAGCACTTGCTTTTGCCTGTACCTGTCTGTGGTTCCGAACACACACACACACACACACACACACACACACACACACACACACACACACACACACACACACACACACACACACACACACGCTGGAAATACGGCCGCAAGGTGTTTGAGGGAGATGCGGAGAGACAATTTGTAGTTTTTCCCATGGAGGTGTGAATGAGCTGTCTATTCTTACTCATATGTCATGCGACATTATGCTTCATGCGCAAACATTAAGAGCGTGTTCCTTTTATGCTCTGCCCAGAATAGACCCAGGATGAGGGGAACATTATGGCTCATTCTCGCCTCTCCCTGCCCCTCTAGCACAATTTTTCATGAGAATGCAGGCCCTACTTACTCACCTCTTAGTGCCAGGGGGAGCACACTCATCACTCAGAATCAAACACATTCGCAACATACATCAAAACAACCTTTCTGCACACGCGCACACACACACACACACACACACACACACACACACACACACACACACACACACACACACACA
>JAAGKR010012650.1:0-15918 GCA_011419295.1 Clarias macrocephalus
TGTAAGTGTTTTTCTATAAATATTCGTGCATTTGTTTTTAAACAGCACTCACACCCGCTAATTATTTTATTAACAACTATAACTTTTAAGATTCACAACTTACCTGGATCATCCGTATGCACAGTTATCAAAGACATGCCACTAAATGTCATCTTTCATAATTCAACGATGGTTCAGGTAAATCCACTATCCAGAAGTGCTTCTTAATTTAATTTGTAATCATAATAATTTAAAATGTTTTGCGTATTCTTATTAAGATGTTATCTTTGTTTTAATCATGTATTTACTTAGTTTTATTGTTATGAGTTGGTTTGAACACTGCTAGTATAAAATCACAACTTGACACAAAAAGAACCGAGCAATAATGATAAATTAATTTTTGTATTTTAGTAGTAGCCTGAAGAAAGGGTGGGGTATAATTACCTTTAGTCTCTTACCTGGAAACAAGGATATAGTGTATTTTAAAAAACCATTTACATGTGTCAGAATACACAGGTTTTTAAAGAAAAGCTGTGTACTATATGCATCTTTTATTGCATTAAAAAAAAAAAAAAATATATATATATATATATATAATTATATACGAGAGGTACAAAAGATGCATCATCTCAGCAACAAGGAAAGATACAGTTTGGTAGCTCTTTGTAAATTTTGAAAGCCTATGATTAGTATGTTTTATATGTCAAACATCCGAATAAGATAACGTTTGACTGTGTAATATGGGTCATAGTATGTTTGAAAATGCGCTCCAGGAGCCTGTCTCAGTTTTTTTCTGAGACTTATATGCCAAGTTATACTAATTCCACAAAAACATTGAGCACCTTTGGTCCACTCTGTTACCTATCAATGTTACCAAATGTGCTTCCTGATAAGAATACAAAGAAAAACTCCATTTAATATACTGATTGCTTTAGATAGAATATACTACTCCATATATTTTTGGACAGAAAATCACTGAACAGGCTGAAAAGGCTCAATGTTTCTTGGGGGATTCTGGAGTTTTGTTTTTCTCCATAATGTTTTAAACAGACTGTTCTCATTAGTTTTTTGGGAGAAAAAACATTTGTGGTCCAACATGAATGTAGTGGTGGCATCCCTGCTCAGTAACTACAGTATACAATGGATGATTTTATATATTTATGAAGAGATGATTTTATAATGATGATTTTACCGCATCAAGTTACTAATCAAAATGAGTAAATAATAGAGTAGAAACATACAGTTTAGTAGCTTTATTTTTGAAAGCCTATGATATATTATGTTACATAATAAAAAAAAAGCCTGGACAAAAGATACATAATATATTTAGCGATTTTCCATACTAATAGAGGAGTTTACTTTTCCGCAGCATATCTGAATAAAAATTTCACAGTTATGATTATAAAGTTTATTTCCCAACTTTTAATAATATTCCAACTTTGCCAACTTTTAATAATATGGTAAATCTCATAGGTTTACACACCAGTTTTTACTGTAGATTTTTAAACAGTTTCCTTGGCCGTAGATAAAGGAAACGATAACTTGTTTGTCTCTCATAAATAGCAAATATGACTGTAGTTGCCTGCATGATGATATCCCTGTCCTTAATGATAGAGGAGTTGATGAAGTGGGTGCTTAGTGCTGCCATATCGGGTTGCTTCACAATTGTTTGCATCAACGTGAACCCCCTGAATTGAACAGGTGATGAGGCTTAAGCTGCAGTTGCCATTTTCGGGAGGCATTTGTTTGCACATGTGTACATGTGTGTGTGTTTTAGAGATAGAGAGCAAGAACGCGAAGGACACAGGAGGAGGTGGTGTGTGTTTTTGAGTGTAACACAATTCCTATGTGGTGACTTTACATCAGTAGTTAAGACTATGATTAAAGAAAATAGAACCCCTTATTTGAATCACTTACAGTTTAAGTCAAGTCAAAATCTAATTGCATTAACCAATGATATAGTCAAAAAAATCAAAAGAAAAAAAAAGTATTATCTTTTCCTCCATAGGAGCCATAATTATTAAATCCACAGTTTTTTTAATCAATTTTTTTCTTTTTCTTCTTAATGCTACTTTAATAATAAGGCTTCTTATTTACATCACAGCATTTCAGGAACTTTCAATGTAGAACCATTTCAATATTTTCAATCATACAGTATAAATACTTCATATGTAACTTGCATTTAAAATTTCAAATTCACATGCAGTGTCAAGAAAAAGTAAGTGAACCCATTTGCAATTTCCTGGTTTTATGCATAAATTAGTGATGAAATGTGAGCCGATAAAAAAAGAGTCACAAATATAACAAAATAACAACAACAACAACAACAACAACAACAAAAATATATATATATATTTCTAAGCTGGTAAAACACATACAGTCATGTCTTTTTTGGACACACCTATCAAATATGTAAAGTGATGGTGGAAAAAGTAAGTGAAACACCAGGCTTCTGATGACACCAAACAGCAACTGGAGGCAGGCGTTACAAAACTAAAGTTTCATTAAAAGTTTAATCAATTAAATGAGAATCGAGGTTTGGTTCAGAGCTAACTCAACTTATAAATGACTCAAACAGTGACAATGTGTTATATTCATATGCAGCATCAGATGATGCCACACAAAAAACGAGATCTCAGAAGATCTATCATTAAGAGTTGTTGATTTGCATGTAGCTGGAAAGGGTTACAGAGTAACCTAAAAAGTTTAGATATCCACTAGTCCACAGTTAGACAAATTGTCTATAAATGGAAATAATTTGGTACTGTGGCTACTCTCCAATGACATGCCCCCCCCCTGCCAAATCACTCCAAAAGCACAACACAGAATGCTGAGTAAAGTTAAAAAAAAAAAAGTACCCTAGAGTAACAGCCTTGAAGTCTTGAAAGATTTATTGGAGCTGGATAACATCTCTGTTCATGAGTCAACCATACATAAAACATCCAACAGGCATGGTATCCCTGGCAAGATGGAAACCATGGAGGATGCCATTGCTCTCCAAAAGCAACCTGATGTTTGCCAAAAACCACCTTGACATTCCACAACACTGCTTGGAAAATATTTTGTGAACAGATGAAATAAAGTTAGAATTGTTTGAGAAGAACCCACAGCACTATGTATGGCATAAAAATAGAACTGCATACCAACATGAAAAGATCATTCCAATACTGAAGTATGGTAGAGAAAGAATCATGATTTGTGGCTTTTGCTGGACTGCTTGCCATTGTGGAGGGAAAAACAAATTCTCAAGTTTATCAATGCATTCTATAGGAACATGTCTCTAAATTAATCTTAGAAGAAGCAGGGTGAAGCAGCAGGACAATGATCCTAAGCACCAAAGTAAATCTACTACAGTATGGTTACAGAGACAAACTCTGCCTTTAAGAGCAGTCCGGTCATAACCCAGACCTCAACCTAACAGAGATGCTGTGGAATGACCTCAAGAGGGCCGGCATCCTAAGACTATTGCTGAGCTGAAGCAGGTCTGTAAGAAAGAATGGTCCAAAATTCCTCCTGAACATTTTGCAGATCTAATCCACATTTACAGGAAGGGCTCTTTCACTTATGCTTGCATGGTAGCTACACACTATTTCTGTACCTCCACGTTCCAGGAAATTGCAAATGGTTCACTGACATTTTTTTTTACCCTGTATGGTAAAATACATTATGACACACATATACAGTCAAGCCAGAAATTATTCATACCATTGGCAAATTAGTTACTTTTATTCAGCAAGTTTTTTCTTGATTAGAAATGACACAGCCACAGAAATGTACAAGAGGCATCACTGTGAAAAGAATTATTACTATTTTTACTAATAACTATAATTATTACTATAAATTAACTATACTTTTTACTATTATTTACATTTGAACAAAAAGTGGCATGTCCAAAATTATTCATGCCCTTCTCAATAATCAATAGAAAAGCCTTTATTGGCTATTACAACAATCAAACACTTCCTATGATTACTGACGAGCTTTTTGCATCTATCCACTGGTACTGTATTTTTGACCATTCATTAACGATGAGCTCCAACTCTTTCAGGTTGGAGAGTCTCCTTGCCATCACCCTGATCTTTAGCTCCCTCCACAGATTCTCAAGTGGATTTAAGTCAGGACTCTGGCTGGGTCACTGCAAAAACCATTTCTTCACTTCACTTTTGCTATGATTCGGGTCTTTGTCGTGCTGAAATGTTCACTGGTGCTCAAGACCAAGTTTCTCTGCAGACTGCCTGATGTTGTTGTTAAGAATGCTTTAGAACAGCTTGGACTATTTGGAATGGTATAGAACTTTGGATTTTCCTATAGACTGTGACAGTTTGCAAAGGTTATGAATAATTTTGGACATGACACTTTTTGTTCAAATTCATAATTTCCTTTGTTGTTGCCTTGGGCATCAGTTGAACCTTTTGGACCAAAATTTGTTTATCCCTCTGAGTAAATTTGTGTGTCTTCCTTGAATGATGCAGTGTTCGTCCCAAGATTTTTCTATTTGCATACAATCAACCTTCACAGTTTGTTTTCTAATTTCTTGGCAGGATTTTTCTGTTAGTCTGAAGAGCAGAAGGCACTGTCCAATAAACCCAACCATTGGTGCACGCTCACTTGGCCATTAAGGTGCTTCTGAAAGTCATCAAATCAATTTCTGGGTTTTTTTTTTAAATCAATTGATATATTTGATTTCTTTTGCATTTTTTATTTTACTTTAATGACTACAATTAATTTAATAAGATCTTGTTTTTTCATTATATAAATGTGATGCACTGTTGAACCCAGTTCAGTAAATTTTCACTATTCAAACACTATTGCAAACAGTTTGCATACTTAGCACTGAGCCTCCCTGTCTGGAAGCTGAAGGAAATTATGCCCCATGAGCCAAAAGCAACAGCTACCCAAAAAGAAAAAGTCTTGCATTTCATAAATAGCTGGCTTCACAGAGAATCTGCACCGTGCAAAAGGTGACATGTGTACTTTTAGTGTCTGGATAATTTTTTTTAATCCAAATGGGCTTTAACTAAGTAGCAGTAAAGTTATATCTGTGGTAGTTGTACATGACAATAGAATATATAACTTTGTTCACACAAAGAGTAATTATTTCGTAATCATGTATACTGTAAACTCTGAACAGGATATAAACTTTATTTGAGGTAAACAAAAATGAAAAAATTCTTTTTTTATTGGAACAATCTTTTATTTTTGAATAATTGCCACATGTATGTCTTAAAAAATCTTTTTAATGATCTTTTTTGGGTTTTGCTTTAAAAAATCATTCTTACAGTTCTTATTTTTTTGCTTACGGTCAACAGTCTACATTCAAAATGTCCTCCATATTTATGGTAAGGAAATGTTTAAATGCTGTGGCTATAATTAGTAATCATTAATCAAAGAAGCTATTAAGCAGTCCCCAGAAGCTTATCATCCTTTAACAAGCAGAGACCCTTAAAACTTATTTTAGCAAAACATTTTAGCCATTGTTCGTTTTGCTGTTTCATATACTGTATATTTTTTTATATATAACATACAGTATATAGGGCTCATGGATTGTGCAGTATAGAGTGACGTATCCTTTTTTCAGCTCAACCTGAGCAATATGATGAACTGAATAAAATTTCATGATCACGTGTTTTTTTGGTTGTTTTTATGCTTACTTTTACTATTCCATATTTTACACATTATTCCGATATTCTGGTACTGGTAAAATATACATGTTACAGTATTTGATGTTTGATGCCTTCTCGTAAAGACACACTTGTAAGTCTTCCATATAAGCACATGTATACATATGTATATTTATTTTTTTAATAGTCATTGACCTATGTCATGTTGCCTGCACAGATCTTTGCCGCTCGGGTTTTAGAAATTATTAACATTAACATCCATTCACTTTAGTATGAATTCTCACTTTCACTACTTTATTATGCTCAAAACATACACTAGTGAGCTCATGAATAACACTTATAGAAAAGTGTGCTTTTAGCCCATCTACAGTAGAAGGACATGAATCAGTGGTTGGCAAAATTAAGAAAACTAAGGCCATGTCCACATGTAGCCGAGTATTTTTAAAAACAGAGATTTTTTCTTCATTTTTAAAAATAATTCTGTCCACACGACCTAGGGTTTAAAAATATCTTTGTCCACATGAAAACACAAAACGCCCTGTTAAGCGCTGTTAGGAGCCTCAAAATGTCATTACCTGTTGCGCTTTGTAGAAGTCGGACCGGGTCCCGTCCGAAACCGCCGTCGCTGTCTGCGGGGTCTGTGTGTCGTCAGAGTTTTGTACAGTACGTAGCAGCAGTGAGCTTAGTAGTACATTCAGGCACCTCTGTTCATTAACGCAATGTGTGAGGAACTGCGTGTGTATGTGCACGCATGTAAAAAGTCCAGTACGCAACGTTAACAGTCACTAGTTTACTGTAAGTACGTTGCTATCGCAAAAAATATCCTCATAAACAAAGCCGACATCAAATCAAGGAGACGAGCACATAGACAATTGCATCATCGGCACAAGGTGACGTTACAACAAGCCGAAATCTCTGTTTCCCCTGTCCACACAACACCACCGAAAACGGAGTTTTGGAAAATCTTTACTTTGGCCGGAATTTTCCAAAAGCTTTGTTTTCAACGACCAAAACGGCGTTTGTGTGTGGACGAAAGGCGAAAACCTCAGAGAAACCCGGCTACGTATTTTTTTTTTCCTTTCAGCCATTAAAACCTATCATTTTACAAAATTCAAATACAACATTTGTCCTATAAAAAATTTGTAAATAAAATACAGTGGTACCTCAGCATACAAACACCTTCTTTAAGAATTTTGGCCTTAAGAACTGAAATTTTGCAAGTAGCATTTTCATCATGCAAACAGACAAACCGAGCCGAACCAAAAGCCGAGCTTCAAAAACTCGCTCAAGACTCTTTTTCATTAGTGGAAAGCCAAGCAAAATTAGTTTACAAAGGTCTTTTTTTTTTTTTTTGCATTTTGTACAAGATTTAGTGAAGACATAGCACTGTGGGTCCCAAGAATGTTAGCGAATACGGTAGCAAGAAGAAAAGGGAGCCACTTTGTTTCGTTTTTAAAGCGAAAAAAAGTACCAAGAGAAAAGTGGGGTTTAATAGTTTACTTAATTTACATGTCTTTGATAAAAGTTCTGATTGATTATAATGTTGAAACTTGGTAATATTGGCATAATTATTAGGTGGCTGAAAAAGATTATCTGCGCTTACTTTATAACTTGCTCCCACATATGACGAGGTACCACTGTACTAGACATTAAATCATTTCCCCCCTTACTAAAAGAAAAAATAAAAACAAATAAAAGGACTTTTTAAAGTACTGGGCTACCATGCACCGCAGAACAGCTTCAATGAATCTAGTTTTGCATCAAACAAGTTTTTCCTGCTTTGTTAGTGATCCAAATAATTTTGAAAGGTAGGTTACATTTGTCTGCTGGTCCACAATTTGCTAAACATTATAAATATCATACTAGGGTTAGTTTAGGTTTAATTTAAATATATGGAAACTACCTGGAAAGTACAACCAGACTATGTTTTTCAATGAATGGTTTCTGCTGCATTCTCTGACAGGAATCTGTAAGCAAGCTCTCCACCAGTGATGTCTAAGACACCACGATCTTCAAGAACCCACTCACGCTCAGCCTCCAGGTCAAGATCAGGTTCAGACTCCCGCTCCAGGTCTCGAAGTACCTCACCTTCTCGCTCAAGGAAGCACCGCTATGGGTAAAATACACAGTACATTTACATTAAACAAATTATCACATTCTCTGTTCCTGTTTACCTGCTTTACGTAACAGTTGATGATTTCGCTCAAGATATATAAAAGTGAAATTTGTGCTTCATAGCAACATTAAACCGCAGACATGGAAGCAAGCCATTTAACTGAAGGGTGCTTTCCAGTCTTACAGTGTATGTAGGGGAAACAATGATCATCTCTAAATAGTTCTTATTGGAAAATTCATGAAAATAATCAACTTAAAAGTAACATCAAGAACTCAGTATCCCATAGCAAAATTTTGCTGCTTAGAATGAGCTTTTTCTCATCTCATGAGACTGAATTGAGCTGTCTCATTACAAGCTTGACTTTTGTCTTTTCTATTTCTCTTAACCTCCACTTAGGAGAAACAAAGAGACATAACTGAGACACAACCCAAGACATACTTGAGAAACATTTGAGAAACCATACATGAGAAACAGAACTGCATTTGAAGGAGAAGCAAATGAGCCATATAATGTATAAGGCCATAATGAGATTTAAGCCAGATGTAAATGAGATGCATGAAACACAAATGAGAATTATAGTTTTATTAAACATATAAAAAATCCTCAATTAACAGCATACAGTGTAATAAATTTACAATCCACACAATACAACAGACACCAGCAAAATGTGGCAAATCAAGACACTAAATGATATAAAATGTCATCCAACCTGACAAAGATATTAAGTGTCACACTGCTCAACTCAAAGTATGATTTATACAGGAGTTACACAAAGGCCACAGCATTGTGACAATCTTCTAAAGAAAAGAAAGTCAAAAAGGAGACTTTTTTTTTTAAGGAGAAAAGGGAGATTTTTTAAAAAGAAAATTGGTTGGTTTCTGTATGTAAGATCTGCAAGAATGGGCCAATGCCAGGAAAAAAAACACCATTTAGCTACTCCATTCCCAACTATCTGAAGGTTGAGAGGTGGGCTTGAGCTTGCTCATGGACTGCAGCTCACCTGACTGATGATGTGGTGCTGATGGAGACTCCGGAACATTCTCCTGCAGTTTCTTTGTTGAGAGTCTTGGTCTCCTGAGGTGGCATGCTTCTAAAAAGATAGAAGTTAAAGTAAAATGTATATAATTACAAAGATAACTTTTCCACAAACAAACATATTGGTCCTTATTTATAGAATATAATTACCCGATGTCTCTAAAGTTACATGTTTTGGTAACTACTGTTAAATACTGAACACTGTATAATAAAACTACTGGTTTGCAAAAACTGATCATGCAGTAACATTAACTTACTATTTTTTTTTATTTAAAAAGTAACTTAATATCTCAAACCACACTGGTTAACTTAGGGCATGCCTAATAATAATAATTATACTGTAACCAGCTGACTGATTTGAGACTTTCAACCTCACAAGTGGTAGTTTCCTAGACATGCTAATCGACATGCTAAACCACAGGTAGCATTTAAACTCCTTTTGCAATTTAAGAACAAATGTAAGCTGTGTAATTTTCAGCTAAGTATCCCACAGTTTTTTTTTTTTTTTTTTTTTAAGCCACAGACTCTGTGGTCTTAACTTACATTTTGACACCTTGTCAATAATAACTAATTTTAAATTCGGCGTGAAAAAGTTAAAGACACCTTCACCGCCTGGCTTTGTCTTCTTCTCAGTCTTCTTCTTCATTTTAATCTGCGGCAGGCAAAGTAGGTGGTGCGCTTAAACATTTGCAGGCTTAGAGCACGTGTGGGAGAAATTGTGGAAAATTATGTTTTTATTATAATCTATATGTACTGTAGGCTTAATTGGGTTAGCCATGAAAAAATGTTGAACATTTAGTCATAAATGTACAGTATAATCAAAAATAGGTTTGGCCTTAAATTATAAGTGTATACAGAAATCACTGAACACAAACATTATCTCATTGCTTCACTACAAATATATTGTATTTTAGTTATTTATTGGTAATGACATTTGTATAGAATGTAAAAAAAGTTTGCCATTTGCCAGTTTAATTCTAATAAATTCATTAAGGTGTACACACAAGGTTAGCTATGTTGTTCACCTGGGTGTACTGTATAATAATATAACTGATTTGGATTTTTTTATATAAAGAAGCTAAATTTCGAAATAAAACATTTATCTATTACAGAGCAATTTTGTAATTGACTTTAGCCATTACCAACCTACATATCTAATTATCTTCATTTCAGAGATCCAACCTACTAACCCTCCCCTCCATTTACTTATATGTGAAGAGTATGTAGGATATAAAAAAAAACGTACTAAGCACTCCTTAATGTAGATGGCACTATTTGTCAGACAACCCTAGCCCTTAAACCCCAAAGCATTTTTATCAATTCTTTGCATTATGTTTTAATAAATATACTATATGTGAAACAGGATTGTGCAATACAGAGTGACATTTTTTCAGCACAATATATTCTTCAATAAGGCGGCAAGGTGGTGTAGTGGTTAGCACTGTCGCCTTGCACCGCCAGGGTGCGGGTTCGATCCCCGGCCGGGCTCGATTCCCGTCTCTGTGTGCATGGAGTTTGCATGTTCTCCCCATGCTTGGTGGGTTTCATCCGGGTACTCCGGTTTCCTCCCACAGTCTAAAGACATGTAGGTTAGGCTAATTGGGGTTCCCAAATTGCCCGTAGTGTGTGAATGAGTGAGTGTATGTGTGTGTGTCTATGCCCTGTGATGGATTGGCACCCTGTCCAGGGTGGACCCTGCCAAGTCTCCTGGGATAGGCTCCAGACCCCCCGTGGCCCTGAATACAGGATTAAGCGGTATAGATGATGAGTGAGTGTGTGAGTGATATTCTTCAATAGAAAGAACTAATTTTTAGTTAAAATTGGGGAAACAAAAATATATGAGTCACACACAAGACAAATGTAAACTATCTCTGAGATTTAAAGGTAATGAGCCACATTTAAGACACCTTTGAGAAGATTCAGAAAATGCTTAAATCTAATTCAAGTCTCAAAGATGGCTCATTTCTGTCTAGGAGACAAAGAAGAGATTAAGATGAGATCTCATCTAGGGGTTTCTTTGCTACGGGATTTTAGAAAGTTTCCAACATTTATGTTATGACCTGCTAATGTATAATTTCTTTTCAGTAGCTTATTTCAAAGTTAAAATGGAATCATGTTGCAGAACAGCTACCACTCAAGCCAGACCCTATTACATACATTACACAATTATTTTCAGTTTCAAGTTTGTCAGCAAAACATCAGTGGCAAAATACTTTTTTCTTTTAATGAAGGATGCAGATCCAACACTTTCTGATTTTGAACCGTATTTGTAACTGGAGGGTTACAGAGTAAAGCTTTATTATTACATTACAGCCCAAATCTTGTTTTGGATTAATTTTCTAAGAAAATTATCAATCCTGAAAACCCTCTAGCTTTTATCCTCAGTATGTGGAAATATTCATTGTATCAATCTATATTAAATTCACTCAAGCACTGAATTAAATTTACTTTTTTAAGATATAAATGGACCTATTATATTCATACCCTTAGCTTTATTTTCTGGGTAAGAATAGTGTGGCGTAACTGGCAGTCAAAAAACCTCCTCCTGCTTGGCAGTATAAGAGTGGAAATCTTTCCCAGATGACCCATGTGACTGGCTCTTTCCATACACACTCAGCACAAGAGATGCAGAGCCTCTCTCACTCTTTTTGAGAGTGCGGTGCTGTTTTGAGTATCTCTTTTTTTATTCCAATGAAAAAGCTCACTGGGTGAGTACAATTGTGCATATAAATAATTAATATGTCTAATTACATCGATTTATCATGGAGCTAAAGAATTATGTGCTTTGGATGTGCTTAGAAAGCCAAAGTAACGTTCTATCTAAGTAAATAAGAGTTTCAATGAATTTCAGTTGTATTATTATTATTATTGTTGTTGTTATGTGGTTAAAAAAACAGTTGCAAACATTATATAAGGTGCATGTGAGTAGAGAATATGAAAACATGGCAATTCCGATTCAGACAGGAAAATTAGTAAAAGTTTATGATTATTTGGAAGCAATACATCACAACTTCTTTATATATTTTGCCTTGCATGTTTTACTCTTTAACTTCAGATTTTACTACGGCTGTTGGAAAAGCAAATGATGAGAATAAAAATATAATGGTTATTTCTGGCGTTTCTCTGTCTTGACTTACTGTAATACATTCTGGATATGTTGCATGGTAAGAAGTTTTTATATTTGAATGGGCAGATAATACTGGGTAAATATATGTATTTATGAAAATTCAGAAGTTACCTTAGCTAATGTGATTTAGCAGTTGTTTATCATGTACACATTAGTGCATGAGTGGAAATACAGAAACAAAGAAAAAGGTGGTCAGTAGTTGCATTTTGGGTTATGTGGTGCTCTAGGGCCACCTTGTGAACAAAATGCTCCCTGCAGCTACAACACCACTCTCAAAAGATAGGCATTGATAAATTTAACTCATACATGCAATAGTTAGCTTTGATTAAAATTTTTTTTCTTTGTATGCATACTTCCCATCTTGAAATCTTTTGTTTGTTCTTTTGTTTGTTATTTCTATTTTCAAGCTCTAGATCTCGCTCTCGGTCCAGATCTCATTCTCCATTCCATGACAGAGGACGGAAATATCCACGGGAATATCAGAACAATCGGGAGTTTAGAGGTTACCACAGAGGCTTCCGGAGGCCTTATTATTTCCGGGGCAGAGGACGAGGCTACTTTCGTGGTCGCTTTCAGCGTGGTGGGGGTTTTTACAATAACTATAGATCAAACAACTGGCAGAACTTTGGCCAGCATCCACAGCAAAAGCAGCACAAACAGCACAAACAGCAGCAGACACAACAGCAAAAGCAGTATGCTCACAGTCCCAAGAGAGGGCGCTCTCGCACCCCCAAGAAACGTTCAAACAGCCCGAAGTCGCTAAGTCATTCACAGCGCTCTGACAGATCTTCATCACTGCATTCACACCACTCTTCTTCCTCCGCCTCATCCAGACAGATAAATGCTTCTGCTAAAAATAATTGTGAGGCTGGAATAGAGGTTCAGTCTGCACCCAAGGAAAGCCAGGAGCCTAAAGTACAAGAAGGGCACCGCCCAGAGAAAGATGGAAGTACAAGTGGTGAGAAGGCCTCTAAAACATGGTTGTTTCCAATAAATCATAACAGCAGCCCAAAGAGGACCAGTGCGCATATTCACTCTACTGTCAGTGCTGTCCACTATGATCCGGCCTCCAGTGAATCAGGTCCTGTTCCCGACAATTCAGGAGCAACTAGCAATGGTGCCACCTTCAGCCAGCCTATTGCTCCTACTCCCTCTAACAGTAGCCCTCCAAAGAAAAGTCCTACAACTGTTTTCTCAGGCATTGGGCTTTTTTCTAATGCTGAACAGGAAGAGGACACCGTTGCCATCTCTATAGCTTTTAAAAAGTAAGTTCCTTACTTAGCATGTAAGGTTTTATTATTAATTTAATTTAATTTAATTAAATTTTTCTTAAGTGCTAAATATTTTTTTGATACTACTTGTAAGTTAAGTGTAGTGGGTACAGGGATTTAATTGCATGGGTAGAATGATTTAGGCAGCAATTCAGCCATATATGACAACTTCAGATACTTTTCCTATAAACCTGATACATTAATCGAAAGCATTATTAGCTATTTTGGTCAGAGTATAAACTGAAATAACCCATTGCAATTTTTATATTATTAATTGTAATATAACTGAAAAACAACATAGAAATTTTTTTTGAGAAAGTCCCCGAGTAATTAATGAAAATCCCTAAAGTAAACACTCTGAATTGTGATCATGAATTTATGTAAATGTTTTGCAGACAGAAAAACTCTAAGTTGGTTAATCATAATGTAATATACAATAGTTACAGTTATGTTTTTATGGTATTTATTTTACAACTGTATGGCCACAAATATGATATTTTTAATGTAGTAATTAGCCAAAATTATTTTCAAGTTGCTTTTTAAAAAGATCCCATAGAATCACTTTCTCAAGCCGTTTTATGATTTTTCTTCTTTTTATAGTTACAGTTTTGTGACTAGAAACAGGCATAATCGACTGCCAAATTCTCTTTTGCTTCTCAGATTCTTAGAGGAGCAGAAGAATAAAAAGCAGGCACTTGAAGATAAGAGCATGGAGAATGAGGCAGACAATGGAAATGCTTTTCCTGAAAATAGAAATAGCAAATGTGAAGGCACAGAACAAAACAACAAAATGGAAAGTGAAAAGAACAAATATGTAGACCGTTTCAAGGGGAACACATCATCCAATAGTTTCAGGCCAGCAATCCTATCTGATCAGGAGGAGGAAGATGGTGAAGACACTAAACCCCACTTAAAGATGAGGGTTGTGGAGAATGAAGTTCCTAAGCTTAAAAGCAATGTCACAATGTCAGCTCGCGAACTGTTTGAGGAACATTTCAGGAGGCTGGATGACAGAGCATGGGATGATGAGCTGGAGGCTTTCCTAATAAACCGAGAGAAAGAGAGGGCTGCAAATATTTTATTTGCTCTGTCTAAGAGGGAGAAGTTTGCACGTAAGTTTGAGGACCTTTCCCCTGAAAGACCCTCAAAAGTTAAAAGAAAGGACAAAATGACATCGAGTCCCTCTCCTACATTCAAACCCCTCTCACGAAACAGCTCTGACATCCAAGAACAAGAGATGTTTTTGGTTGATGAATCTTCACCGAGAGCCTCAGGGAAAAGAGAAAAAGAGTTTAGTCTGAGGATGGATTCCCTTAGTGACGATCTGGCAAGGTAAATAATTCCCTATTTTTATAGTGTTCTTCCATTTTTGAAAAAAAAAAAAAAAAAACTTCTATGAGTAGTTTTAATACACCATACCTTTTACTTTTACTTGAGTAGATTTGTGAAGAAGAAGCGCTACTCTTAATCTGCTACATTTGGCTAAATTCGACTCGTTACTTTTCTACCATATATTCTACACAATATTCTTTATGTTTGCCAGAGAAATGCAGCCGGTGGATCTATCACATGACTGTGTTTCACCAATCAGACATAGCAACAATAACCACATGACTCAGTTTGACCAATCAGCCGCAATAACAATAACCGCCTGTGATCACATGACCACACACAAACTGGCTGCATAGCGGGGATAAAAAAGAAAATAGCCTAACCTGAGGAAACATGTCGCAGTTAGTTTAGCTGTTTTATTTAATGTTGCAATGTTAGCATATATAATTAGCAAATAAGCTAATATAAGTTTCTTAATTTGTTCTACTGGACACAGTTTATGGTAAAGCGAGACCTCTTGAACACATGTTCTAACATTATTTTCTATCTGCTGTGCCATTTGGAGGGCAACTTTATATACAGTACTGTATACCTTACATTGGAAATAGTTTACACATACATATGTTACCTACAGTAGGCATTTGTTTCAAAAGCTTTATGTTGTAGTTTCTTGTTCCTTCATTTGCTATTTTGTAAAGATATTTATTTTTATTCATTAATTTTATTTATTTCATTTATTTTATCATTTGGAAATGACAGAAATTGTACATTATTTTATCATTTTGTCTGGCTGCTTACATAATTTCTAAAAAATAAATGAATCAGCATTAAGATGAATTAGTTACTCAGTACATGTCACAAACACACGGAGACGGACCAGAAGACTAGCAGTTAGCCCTGTAGCGTAGATGGTAAACCCAAACGCGGAAGTAGCGCGAGTAGGCAGGATAACCACGCTGTTTATTCTTAGAACTCTCTCGGAACGAGAGCAAGAGCTTACACAAATAAACCCGCGTTCTAATAACACACACTCAATCGAAAGCGAAACCCAAGAAGGTGAGTATTCACGATTAGGCGAACAGAGCGTCGGCGATAGCATGGGCAACTCAATGACTGAGCGATGTAATGCGCCATCTTGTCTCCTTTTATGCTTCCTGAATTGCGACCGTCTTACTTCCGGGTCCTCGTGCCGGCCACGTTAGGAGTGCGCATGACAGTACCCCCCCCCGTCCAGGACCGACACCCGACGGTCCTGGGGTGGAGGATACCCGAAGACGGTAGTCCCGGATTAGCTCGGGGTCGAGAATGAACCGAGCCGGGATCCAGGAGCGCTCCTCGGGGCCATAACCCTCCCAATCGACTAGGTATTGTACGCCTCTGCCCCGAGGTCGCGAATCAAGGATCCGACGTACGGTATAAGCGGGACCGCCCTCAATG